>PVKN010005432.1:0-30765 GCA_004027915.1 Capromys pilorides | reverse complement strand
GCAGCCCTCAAGTGGCCCTTCCTCTGCACATTGTACCAGTTTTCTGCAGCTTTCAGAGCTGTGCAGTAGCTCAAAAATACTGAGAGTTTGGAGGGAGAAGGAAGGGAGGGAGGGAGGGAAGGAGGCAGGCAGGCAGGCAGGCAGGCAGGCAGGCAGGCAGGAAGGAAGGAAGGAAGGAAGGAAGGAAGGAAGGAAGGAAGGAAGGAAAAGAGGGAAGAAAGAAGAAGGAAGAATGGGAGAGGATGAGGGAAAGAAAGAAAAAAGGGAGAAAAAGAAAGACAGAAAGAAAAGGAAGGAAGGAAGGAAAAAAGGAAGGAAGGAAAGAAGGAAAGAAGGAAAGAGAAGAGAGCTAGACAGGGCCTCAAACAATCTTCTTGGTCCATTTGCAAGTCTGATTTTCCCTATGGCAAGAGTCAGTGAAAGTGGCTGCCTGGAATGGTACCGGAAGTGCCACCCAGAGCCGCCCCAAACCCCATCTCTCTTACATCATAGTCTCGCACACTTCCTTCATCACCCACCTCTCCAAGACAGTGTGTGTGTGGGGGAGGGGGGTCCCAAGCTTACCCTGAGGCCTTTCGTCTGCCAATCAACTCCCACCCATAATGATGCTAACATGTATAGTGGTCTGTGGAACCCCTTTTCTCTAGAATGGAGAAAGAATATGCACCCAAGTCATCCTAACCAGAGCCGGTCTCTGACACTGAAAGGACAGCAGCCAGGGTGGATGGGCCAGGGAGGAGGGCCCTACCGTGGGAGGATTCCAGAGCCACTCGCTGGCATTGGTGCTCAGAAGAGCTCAGTCCAGACAGAGAATGTCACACAGTGGCCCAGGAGAGAGAATCTCCTGGCCGCTCAGCTCCAAGGGCTCCTCACCAGCTGGGCCTGTGGGAAAGTGTCACAGTTCTCCAGAGCTGCGACTGTCCGGGGCCTGGGGAGGAGGTTCACACCAGCAAATCACTGGTGACCAAACGTGGGGCCGCCTAGCTTCTGAGCAGGGCCCCGCTGGCTGCTCCCTGGGAAACTCAGCCTTGAGTTTCCAGAAATCCAACCTTTGCACTGAGAAAACAATCTGTGATGTCTTTTTCTCCTTTCCTTTTATGAAGGTCAAGTTCTACTTGCAAAATAATGTCTGTGTTGCTGGGCTGTGGAAGAAGAGGCTGAGCAGACTGCCTGGCATCCGTGTCAGCGCTGGCAGCCTCTCACCTCCAGCCGGGACCAGCCACAGCCTCTGCCCCATCCCCTGGCTCCCAGTCTCTCCCTGGAGGCTTCCCCCACTGAGATGCCATGGTCTAATCCCTAGGCCCACTTGGCCTTGGCCTTGTCCTGCCTCCAACTCTGATGACCTCCACGCCCCCACAGGTTAAAATCTATGATGTCCCGAGGACGCCACTCCAGCCTCTCGCTCTCTGCCCAGCCTCATCCCCGTCACTCTCTGAACCCCACTATATGCTCCAACATTGCCAGCTCCTCAGAGTTCTCTGCAACCCCAGGCTGTCCCTTGCCTGGAAGACCTTAGCCTCAACTGACTCCTGCCCTCTAGCAAGCTTCACCAGGGCTTCACTCATACAAACTCTCTGCTCCAGCGTAACCTATGTCCATCCTCCTGTTGCTCCTCCTACACTGGACTTGGGGCTCTTTAAGGGCAGACCTTGTTTCTTGTACTGTTGAATAGTGGGTTCCCCTCAAAATCATGTCCACCCGGTACTTGCCCTTATTTGGAAACAGGCCTTTGCAGACATGATCAAGAGAAGATGAAGTCACTCTGGATTAGAGTGGACCTCAACTCCTATATGATTGGTGTCCTGTAGAAGGAGGGATATTGCTGGAGATATAGCCCAGAGGTAGAGTGCTGGCCTAGCATGCACACGGCTCTGGGTTCAGTCCCTAGCACTGTGGGGGGTGGGGAGCATCCAGGGGAGAGCATCGTACAAGGACAGAGATGGATGGCATGATGCTTAGCCAGCCAAGGAATTCCAAGGACTGCTGGAGACCACAGAAGCTAGGAAAGTGGTAGGAGACAGGTTCTTCTCTAGAACCTCAGAAAGTATGTGAGCCTGCTGTCCAGAGATGTGAGAAGATGAAGCTCCCTGGGATGGGATAGAAAGCCCTGAGAAATGAATAGATTCATTAGAGCCTCCAACCCAGTGTTCGCACACAGTGAGGACCACTGATGAGTATACACTGCATTATGGTTTATGTCTAGTTGTCCCCCCAAAGCCTCATGCAATCATGGGGTGGGGACTTCTAGAGTTTGGGACTTGACTCATGATCCACCGGGATTATGTGTTTTAGTACTGATGGGACTATGGGTCTGAGTCCTTCTGGGATTATGGGTGTGGCCTGAGGTGGGATAGGTTGAGGCAGAGAGCCTGCATGTGATATAAAGAGAGACAGAGAGACAGACTCAAGCTGTTGCTTTCTGCTGCCCTGGTTGTTCCGTTGTCTCTGTCACCATATTGTTGCTGTTACACCGCCATGAACTGCTGCCCTCTGCCATGTGCTTCTCTACCTTGGAGCCAGCTCCTTCCTTCATTTTGGGTGTCGGGTATTTGTCCCAGCAATGAGAGAAGACTAACTAAGACACACTGTATGGTGAGTCTTCTATGGGAACTGGACCTTAGTTCTTACGGAGAGAACCCTGGGATAGCTTGATGCTGGAGAGTGAGGCAGCGTGTCCACAGCTTAGAAAGGCTGTGCTCTGGTCACGAGATACAAGCGGACACGAAGTGCAGCTGCCCTGTCAGCTGGGAGGCTGCTACAGGAGACTTGGTGTTAAAGGTGACCCCTCTGAGGGAGTGGCAAGGAAGAGGGCGTGAACTTCAGATCCAAGAAGTTTGCTTCAGTTTTGCTGTCAAGGAGCCAGGTATCAGGCCCAGGGCCAAGTGCATGCTAAGCACGCGCTCTGCCACTAAGCGCTTCCCTAGGCTCTGAGTATTTAGGTGGAGACTTAAACATATATAACGCATGCACATCACAAATCAGATGTGCAGAAATGTGGCTTTTTCATCTTTCTGTAGGTGAAGTTTGTTCTTGTGATAGGTTTTAAAACACTCTCAAAGGGCTGTGGGTGGGGCTCAGTGGTGGAGTGTTTGCCTAGCATGCACAAGGCTCTGGGTTCAAGTCGCTGTGCAGCAAAAAAGAAACAAAATAGCCACAAAAGTCTTCAGAGTGTCTGACTATCCTTTCTTTAGAAGGTGGAGCCTCATTTGCTTCCCTTAAAAGTGGACTGAACTTAGTGACTTCACTTGCTTGTGAAGTCAGTCTTGTTACATAGTTCAGCCTGGTCTTGAACTCACTATGTAGCCCCCTGGAGTTGACTTGCTTCTAATCCACAGAATGTAGAAAAAGTGATGGTGCAACATACGATACAGTATGTGCTGCGAAAGGGTACAGTATCCACTGGACTCTCTTCATTCTCTCTCTGTCTATGTCTAGCTCTGTCTTTCTATCTCTATCTCTGTGTATATCTGTCTATCTATCTCTGTGTCTGTCTCTCTGTCTGTCTCTGTCTCTCTGTCTGTCTCTCTTTCTCTCTCTGTGTCTCTCTCTGTCTGTCTCTCTGTCTCTGTCTCTCTCTGTCTCTCTGTCTCTCTGTCTCTCTGTCTCTCTGTCTCTCTCTCTCTCTCTCTCTCTCTCTCTCTCTCTCTCTCTCTCTTCCTCTCTCTCTCCCTCTTCACTGGGTAAAGCCAGCAACCATGCCACCAGAACACTCCCCACAGCTGTGAAGAACCCACACAGAGAGGCTCTGATCCCGCCGGTCGGTACTCAGCTCCACCTTGCCAGCCATGGCAGCAGCCGTCTTAGACGCCCATCCACAGATCCAGGGCTGTCCCTAGGCAACTCCTGAGCCTCTGAGCTCTCCAGCCCCGCTGCAGTCCTCACAGAGCACAGACAAGCTGTCCCTCCTGTGCCTTGCCTAAATTCCTGACCCACAGAAACTATGTGAGATAATAAAAGTTGTTTTAAGCAGTTAGATTTCTGGAGTAATTTGTTACACAGCAACAGATAACAAATAACAGTTCTGCTAAACCAAATCTCTTGGGACTGAGGGTGCTTTAAAAGAAAGGGGTCCATTGAGCCATTGCAGATGCCAGCTAGAGAAGGACCAGATCCTGGGAAAAGCTCCACCCTTCCCAGCAGCCAGGCGAGATAGCAGCTGGGAAATGTTCACCAGACCTAAGAGCCCAATTACGAAAATTTGGGAGAACAAAATAAACTGTTTACGTTGAACTTACGTTGACTATAGATAAGAGGAGCAAGAGGGCACGTTTGGGGATAGCAGGGCAGTCCAAGGAGCAGGGAGAGGAGGGGAGGGAAAGGAAAGAGTCCAGACGTGCTAGGCTCATGCACCACTCTCCACGGCAAACACAGTCACGATTCACCACAAGCATGCACTAACAAAGGCTTCTCAAAAATTTTATGAGGATCATCTATGGGGGGAAAAATTTACTGTTTCTAGATGGGTTGAGATGGCAGTTCAGAAAATTTATTCCTAAGCAAGAGGTGGCTGCTCATGGGGTCAGACGCCAGAGGCTCTGAGTCAGGCTTTATTGGTTGGGACCGATAGCTGATAACAGCCTCGCTTCCCTTATCTACCACTCCCTGCTCTTGTAACTGAAGTTAGGAGATCTGGGGATTTTTCTTTTATTAATTGCAATGCTATTATTTCTACAAACAACAGGGAACAGTTCATCTTGCCAAGTCCAGGTGACTGAGTCACCTCCCTTCGAGAACTGAAGTCTACTGGGGATTAACACTCGGCCGATTCCAGATTCAAACTCCCTCTTAGGCACCTGGATTTTTCTAATTTGCCTTCTCCCCAGGTGCCTTATTGAGCAGGCTATGCATGATGCACAGCACCCATTCAGAGGCTGCCCCTCCCCCCATCCCATGGAAAGGTAGACTGTCCTCCATGGTCCTGGGCCCTGCCCTCTGTCCTTGCTGTGCTGCCACAGAAGTAGCTGTGTGTGAACTCACCTGTGCACTGTTGCCACCACAGAGTCAGGCAGATTCCTCTAAGAGGGCAAATGGGCCCTGAAATCCAGCCTGCGTCCTCTTCTCCAAGCCCTGCGCAGTTGCCAACAGCAAGGCCTCAGCCCAGGGGAGAGGGCACCTCTGGTGTCCCTGCCCCTCCACAGGGCATACCCACTCATGACAGCTAAGACACAGTGCCTCTCACCCACCCGCAACCCCACTGATGTGGCCAGGGAAAGGAGACTGAAATACACACTGCAAATGCAATTTAAGACAGTGCCCCTCCAACTCAGCAATTAAGATACATAATATTTCAATCAATATTTTTGGAAAATCAAAATTTATGCCAAAAAAAATCAGGACAAAGGGTCTGTCTTAGTTACTTTTTACTCGTTGCTGGGACAAATACCCGACACCCAAAATGAAGGAAGGAAAGGTTTATTTAGCTCACAGTTGCTGGAGGTTTCAGTTCATATTTGGCTGGCCCAAGGCTGAGTGGAACAGGGCAGAGAGCATCCAGTTCATGGCAGTTGGAACAGCAACAATCGCGACAGAGGCAATCGACCAACCAGGGTAGCAGAGAGCAACGGCGTAGTCTGTCTCTGTCTCTTCCCTTATGTTACATTCAGGCTCTCTGCCTCAGCCTATCTGCCTTAGGCCACATTCATAATCCCAGAAGGACTCAGACCTGTAATCCCATCAGTACTAAAACACATAATCCCAGTGGATCATGAGTCAAGTCTCAAACTCTAAAAGTCCCCGCCCCATGATTGCATGAGGCTTTAGGGGGACAACTAGACATAAACCATAACCGGGTCAAAATTTTACATAGGGAGAGGATGAGAGGATTCACCTCACACATGGACTGACTTGACTCACTAGTCCCAGCCCTGGTTCCAAGAAAACTTCATCTGCAAAACCAATCAGCACCCATGGGATATATCTGCTGCTTTTACAGGACATTTTTAAATGTTATTTACCTTGAGCAGAATACAACGATGCATGCCTACAATCTCAGCTATTCCAGAGGCTGAGGCAAAAGGATCCTTTGAGCCCAGGAATTTAAAACCATGCTGAACAACAGAACCAGACCCTTCACCTCAAAAGGAAGATGGGGAGCTCTCAGAATCTTCCTGTCACCACATTCAGATCTCGCTGCTCCAGCCTATAGGGCACGTTCCACTCTTCCAACCCATGACCAGCAAAGGAAAAAGGCCTACATATTTTCTTGCCCCATACGTTCCTGGAGGCAAGAAAACAAGTTAATTTTGACCATGAGGGAAATCGTGCACATCCAGGCCAGTCAATGTGGCAACCAGATCGGTGCCAACTTTTGGGAGGTGATCAGCGATGAGCATGGCATCGGCCCCACCGGTACCCACCATGGGGACAGGAACCTGCAGCTGGACCACATTTCTGTGTACTACAGTGAAGCCACAGGTGACAGGCACATTCCTCGCACTATTTTGGTGGATCTAGAAACTGGGACCATGGATTCTGTTCAATCTGGTCCTTTTGGCCAGATCTTCAGACTAGACAATTTTTTTGGTCTGTTGGGGCAGGCAACAACTAGGCGAAGGGCCACCACATAGAGGGTGCCGAGTTGGTGGACTCTGTCCTGGATGTGGTGTGGAAGGAGGCCGAGAGCTGTGATTGCCTGCAGGGCTTCCAGCTGACCCACTCTCTGGTCAGGGGCATGGGCTCTGGCATGGGCACCCTGCTTATCAGCAAGATCCGAGAGGAGTACCCCCGACCACATCAGCAACACCTTCAGTGTGGTTCCCTTGCCCAAAGTATCCGACAGTCGTTGAGCTGTACAACGCCCCCCTCTCCATCCATCAGCTGGTAAGGAACACAGATGAGACCTACTGCATCGACAGCAAGACCCTGTACGACATCTGCTTCCGAACCCTCAAGCTGACCACGCCCACCTATGGGGACCTCAACCACCTGGTCTCAGCCACCATGAGCGGTGTCACTACCTGCCTCCACTTTCTAGGCCAGCTCAGCACTGACCTGTGCAAGCTGGCTGTGAACATGGTGTCCCTCCCATGCCTGCACTTCTTCATGCTGGGCTTTGCCCCTCTTACCAGCTGTGGCAGCCAGCAGTACCACACCCTGACCATGCCCGAGCTCACTCAGCAGGTCTTTGATGCCAAGAACATGATTGCCGCCTGCGACCTGTGCCACGGCCACTACCTCACGGTGGCTGCTGTCTTCCAAGGCCGCATGTCCATGAAGGAGGTGGATGAGCAGATGCTCAACATGCAGAACAAGAACAGCAGCTGTTCTGTGGAATGGATCCCCAACAATGTGAAGACAACTATATATGGCATCCCACATATAGTTGCGTGGCCTCAGGATGGCTGTCACCTTCATTGGCAACAGCACAGTCATGCAGGAGCTGTTCAAGTGCATCTCAGAGCAGTTCATGGCCATGTTCTGGGGTATGGCCTTCCTGCACTGGCACATGGGCAAGGGCATGGAGGAGATGGAGTTCACGGAGGCCAAGAGCAACATGAATGACCTGGTGTCCGAGTACCAGCAGTACCAGGATGCCACTGTGGAAGAGGAAGAGGACTTCAAGGAGGAGGCCAAAGAGAAGGCTTAAGCCAGAGTCCCTGTCACCTCAGGCTCCTTACTTCCTCAGCCACCTTCAACTGTCCCTTTCTTTCACAGTTTGTTTTCTGCCTTTATCTTGTGTCTTTTGGGGGTGTAAAACAGTGTCTGGCACACAGTAGGAGCTCAATAAATACTTGTTGGATGTCTCTTCTTTCTCTACTCTGGCAAACCTAGACTTCTGTCATTCTAGGTGACCCTGCATTTCTGCTGGCTTTCACATCTGTCTAGTTCATATTTCTGTTTTCAGAATCTCCAAGAACTTGGGTCTCTTCCAGATCCTCTTTAGAGCCAGCCAGGTGTTGAAAACCCACAGAAGGACAACCATCAAGAGCCCAGGGGGAAGAGAGGCAGGGGGTGATGGTCAGTTTGGGCGGGGAGCTTCCCAGGTGGGGACAACTTAGGAAAGGGGAATTCAGGCTTTCCCACTCATCTCCAGGCATTTCTACACTGAGCCTCACAAGACAGTAAGCAGTAGTAGCTTCATCTTGCTCAGAGCCTGCCTCTCCCTTCAGAGGGTGGCTGCCACTGTCCCGGGTCCCTTCCACCTCCTGTTCCTGAGGGAGGCACCGAAGTGTGGAGAGGTGCATGGCTGCCTGCCTTTGTATTCTGCTCACTGCCCAGGGCAGGAGATGCCCTCTTCGTAGTATGTCATCTCTTGCTATTGCCTCACCCTTGATTTTGTCCAGTCTTACACTTAGATTTCTATTTTGTGTCGAACTTAACTGCTTTTTATTTCATATTGAAGAGAGACATTGCCCCAAGAGCCAAAAATAAATGGGAATTCAAAAAACTAAATAAGAGGGGGAGCATTGTGGGTATAACTTAGTTACAGAGCACTTGCCTAGCATGCAGACAGCCCTAGGCTCAACCCCAATACTGCAGAAAGAAAAAGGTAAATGACATCAAATATCATCCCTCTTGATTACTGGGTCACCCCACGTCTGCTGGCCCTGTCCCATCAGATCTCATCTGTCAGGCTGAGGGCCACCCTGCGCTGTCTGAATATCAACCACAGGCCAGGAGCAAGAAGAGGGTTGAAAACAGGTGGCTGGAACAAGCAGCCTGGCCCGGGGCCCTCGGGAGACCCAGAGGCGCCTGTGTCTTCAGTGTTATCCCTACTGGCCCAGGACTCCGTGAGTTCCTGGGGGAAGCAGGGACACCAATAGCCTTGGGCCTGGCAGTCTCACCTGTGGTCTCTTAGCACACCTGCAGGTCTTGATTTCTAGAAAAAAGTGAAGTTGAGGAGTCAGAACACAGGCCTGCTGGCTCCTTCTAAACTCTTTCCACCTCTTGGTTTAGGTTCCTCAGGTTCCTCAACTTCCTAGGAAGGCGGACTTTTCTGTGATGTAGGATAACCCCACTTCTTTCCCATGCATTCAGTTACGTCACAATCTCTGATCCCTACTACACACCAGGGGTTTGCTAGGTTCTAGAGCCAAAGCCAACCCTGCTGCTCTTGGAGCAAACAGGAGGGGTCAGTGTCCACAAGTAATTACACTGAGGTTATGATGTCAACAGCAGAAGCCCACCTATATGTGCACCTAAGTAGCTGGGGCATGGAGGCGAAAGTGGTCACCTTTCCCTGGAGGCTCCAAGACAAGGGGACCTGATTTCCCAAGCACACAATGTGTCCATAGATGGAAGAGCACACACACAAGAATCTGGATGGAGGAGGAACTGCAGAAACAGAGGCAATGGCGTTGATTTAAAGACAAAGAGGCATTATTACACCTGCAAGGTATTAGGCAAGCTGCACGAGCTTGTGAGGGATAATCATGATGTGACCTTTGTGAGCACGGGGAGGGCATTAAATGAGATACTCCAAACCTTTAATACAGTGTAGCTTGTAGTAAGCTGCTATGTGCACTCAGGGTTAACTACGACTATTCATTGACTCTTCAATCTAATATCAGGAGCATAGCATGAGGGGGGAAAAAGCCTAGTTACGTACATTTTTGCACACTGGAGAAAGGTTAATTCAATCAACATTTAAACATCTATTACATCCCTAGGCGCTCCACAGTTAACTTTTAAAAATCCAATGAGCAGCCCTGAATTTAAGCTAAGCCTTTTTGGAATTTGAAGCTGAACTGTTTCTTTCTTAGGCTCTAGCTCTCACACATCAAAATCGCTTTGCTCATAGACTACAGTATCAGCGCCTGACTCCAGTTAAAAATCCATTTCTCAGCTCAGGTGGCTGCTTCGTCCTAGGCTCCAGCCACTCTCCCAGAGGCACCCGTGCTGTGGACTCCCTAGGTGCGGGGGTCCCCAAGTGCTAGGAGTACATGGCCTAATATTTCAAAAATATTCAGCCTCTTATAAAACCGGCAAGGGATGAAGCTTAGTGACTGGAGATAGGGAGTGAAGGGAGGGTCAGATTAAAGAGATTTAATTTATAGAATGGGTCATCCTGGCCAGGGGTTGCTCCATGTAGGAGATAAAAATATAACCAGCTACACTGAGCCATTTGGTGGGAAATTGGACAGCACCCATGTACTAGGCTCCTATTGTGTGTCAGGTTGGAAAGGTTTCCCATCAAAGCCTGGGAACAATGTGCTTCTCGGGTCTTCACCTAGGCACCTAGCCGGGATACAGTCTCAGCTCTTGGGAGGCCAGAGGAAGCTCACTGAGTGATTTGGAATTTTTTCACCTTATTTTGCCAGGACTC
The DNA here is from genome assembly GCA_004027915.1 of Capromys pilorides. Lineage (NCBI taxonomy): Eukaryota > Metazoa > Chordata > Mammalia > Rodentia > Capromyidae > Capromys > Capromys pilorides. Next base: position 20,501 of record PVKN010005432.1, on the reverse strand, counting down.
CTAATATCCGCAGCCTGCTCTTTGGTAAACTGATTATGCTGTTGGTATTTTCTCTCCCTTTTTGGTTGGGGTGCTGTGGGAGTTTCTGGGGATTGAATTTGGGCCTCCCACATCCTAATATGAGCCTTGCCGTGGAGCTACATCCCCAGCCCCTATTTTCTATGTCTAAAAAAAAATTACACTTGAAAGCATCAGCCTGTCTTTGGGAGTGTTAAGGAAACCAAAAAAGGACTCTTAATTTCAGCCTAAGCTGAAGTTAGAAGAGAAAAGAGCTGTCCCCTAACCCTGGGAGGGAGGGAATGGGAAACTGTAGGGAGGGCATGGGCTGGGAATGGTCTCCCAGGTGCCCTGGGATCCTGCTGCCCCTGCCAAGAGGCTCAGCTCTTCTTCCTCCTGCCCCAGGGGACCATGGGAGCCTCATGCTTGCCCTCTCAACACCTCTGTCACATGAGCCAGCCTGGGCAAGTTTCTGTTCCTTGCAAGTCACCCTCCCTGAGCCCAAGAACATATGGGCTCGAAGGCAGGCCTCTGAGAGGGAGAATCCCAGGCAGGAAGAAGCAGAACACGCTTGTAGGCCCAGGAGGCTGCCGCTCTTTCCCACAGCAGGCCACCTACTCCTTTGTTCATCCTGCAGATATCTATTAAGCGCCTCTGGACTGTGCTGGGTGCTAGGGATAAAAATACATAAATAAAGATACCCCTGCCCTGAGGAGCTCGCAGGCTGGTGGAGAGGCAATTGGGCGAGCACTCCAGGGGATGCCATCCAGAGCCCCAATTCCGGAATTCCCTCCTCCAAGGCACCGGCAAGGCCCTGTTAAAATTAACTCCACCAATTAAAGGCATGTTAGGAGACAATGCTGCCTGTCTTCCACCTTATTTTTAATTACAGGGCCTGGCCCAAAGTTGTCAAACCATTTATAATTAGAGCAGAGCATGTAAGCAGGACTCCTGGGAAACGGAAGAGGGGGAAGGGGTAGGAAAGGAAGGGGTTTTCCTCCCCGGTCCTGCTCCTCTCTAGCCAGGCCAGGCCCATCCACCTCTTGAAGCCACAGCAGGCTGCTGCCCCACTAATGGCCTGGACAGCCAGGGAATCGCTCTCCACTCGCCAGTCCTCCCTCGCGTCTCAGTGCAGACCCTGATTATAGTCATTAGAGAGTCACCCTGAGAGACAGGAAGACAGGAGGGCGGGATGGGAGGGGCCGCCTGGGGAGGCGGGAGGAGCTGGGGCTGGAGAATGGAGCCTGGGGAGAGCAGCAGCTGAGCTGCTCCCTGCCCTGTCCCCAAAGGGAGCCAGAAGCTGCCATCTGCCAGCCGCCCACAGCTGGCACTGCACGCCTGGGTGAGAACGTCAGGGGAGGCCGTCAGCCTGGGTGCACAAGGCTCTAGGACAACCCGGGCCCCAGCCCAGCCTCGCTGCCCCCTGCCACTGCAGACCCTGCAACAGTATCCATTCAAAGCACATCCTCCCAGAAGTCATCTGGGCCAACGGTTTGGGATGGAAAAGGTGAGAGTAAATCTGTCCCTCCAGGGCTGACCTGGAGCTGTCTGTAGACTTGACAAGCTGGGAACAGAGCTCAGGCTCCTAGGCTTAATCTCCACCCTCTGCTGGGACCCGAGGCATGGGCTCTACCTCTCCCTGTTCAGGAAGCTCCATGTGGCAGACAGGGCAGTCTGGGCTGGCCACCCTATACTGACTCCTACGCCTTCCTCAGGGTGAGGGCAGGCAGGTGTAGCAGGCCGTGACCCACCCAGCAGGGGTCTCTGTCCTACACACAACCCCTCCTTTTAGCCAAGTCTAGGGCTCCCAAAACTCCTGAACCTTACAAGTCAGGGGCTGAGCCCACTACCCCATTCCATCCGGTGTGCAGTGTCTCCACACAATGTTATACCTGACTGGAACCCTGAGCTTCTGGGAATAGCCACCAGCAGGTCAGAAACCACCCACCCTTCATGCTCTAGGCAAAAGCTCTTGGCAAAAACCTCCCATCCTCACATGATGGAGAGAAGACTCCAAGAGGATGCCCCACCAAAGTTCCCTTGTCTCACAGATGATGAGCCAGACCACTGGCCAGGCCCGACTAAATGCCTAATGCCTGGACCTGGCCAGCTTTTAGCCAAGCTCCTCCTGCCTGGGATGCTGCTCCACCCTAGGCCTGGGCCAGCCTCGAACCTCAGAACAACTTTCCTTAATTTCCCTCAACCCAGGGATCCAGGGAAAGCTGCGGGCCACCTGCTTACCCATTTCCATTTCCTACACACACACACACACACACACACACACACACTTACAATCCCCTTCTGTCCAGGCTTTGGGACTTCTATGTTCTCCCTCTAGCAATAGTTCCCATCCTTATCCTTTTCCAATTGTCGTTTGGAGTAAAGTCCATATCTCAGTTCCAAGGTTTGCTCCTTAATACCAAGCCAGGAGCAAAGGCACATCCCTCTGGAAATGGCCCTCAGGGGCGGTCCACCCTCTGGGACAGGCACCCTGTGCCCCTGCACCTTATCTGCTCTGCAAGAGACCAGTTAACCCGCAAGCTGGTGCCTCCTCCCTGCTGCCGCACCAGCTTCCAGAGTCCGTGGTTCAAAGGCTTACTGGTTAGCAGCAAGCACAAGTTGTGTAAGCTGTGTACCAAGTACACTACCAAGCATGTCCCTGGAATATTCTCAACTTCCATGAGCCAAATGTCATTATCCCCATATCTTAAATATGGAAAATTATGCTCAGAGATACAGTAGCTGACAGGGGACAAGAGAGGACATAATCATTCTGCTCAGCCACAGGATGGCTGCGTCGTGGGCATACCCAACAAGACAAAATGTTACCCTCCGCTCTGGGGCCCATGGATCCCCTGAGAAGTGCTAGGACAGCCCTTGGCACACAGTAGGTACAACACAAGCACCAACTATTTGGGTACCAACACCACTATGACAACAGCGAGCGCAGTTTTCTCCGAAAGGTTTCGCGTGGCGATGCCGACCAGCTTGTCCCAAATCTCACGACCTGCTGACGTGGTACCATCCCACTCCTTAGGCTCTGTGTCTACTCCTTCTGTGGCTCCACCCCTAGACTGTGGGCTCCCCAAGGGCAGGAACCTCTATTGTGTTCGTTGCTGTCTCCCCAGTGCCTGGTTCAGTCCTGGAACATGAAGGGGTAGGAGAATTCCTGCTCCTGATCTCTGGGCTGAAGGGCAGCCTTCCGTCCTTGACCCCCACAGACCTTCAAAAGTCAGCTTAAGGGGGAGGGGGAGGGGGAGGGTGTGACTCGGAGGCGCAGTGCTTGCCTGTGGGAGGCCCTAGACTCAGTTTCCAAGCACTACAAGAAAGAAGGAAAGAAGGGAGGGAGAGAAAAAGAGAAAGAAAAAAGAAAATTCAGACAAGGTCAGCTTAATTTCCAAAGGAGAAAGTAACGCACACACGCACGTACGCACGCACGCACGCACGCAGTCTCCCTGACCCCATTAACATCCATCTCTTTACACAGATGTGACGTGGAGCTTGTGGATGTCTGGAAGCTTTCGCATGCGTCACCGGGCTTGGGGGCCCTGCCTGAGATCCCATTCCCTTTACAGGAGAAGGTGGAGCGCAGAGAGCAGAGCCGGCCTGAGGCGGGCTCCCCGACCCAGCGCAGCTGCCCCTCGTGTAGCCCCCGCCGCATGAGCACCCGGAACCGAGATCGTCACTTCCCTTCCTTCGTGGCTAATTATCCTTTTAACTCGAGCTGGCGTATTTTTGCCGTGCGATGTGCTGGGTTATTTTTATCTATCTCTCAATAATGGTATTGGGGGCCTTTACTGAGGCAGGCTCCGGTGCTGAGCTGTTCCCCAATTTACAATGGCAATTATGATCCCCGACAGAAACACATGCAGCTGGCGTCAATTTTAAGCAATATTTTGATCATAATAATTAAAAAAGTAACTTATAGCGCGCACACATTAGATAAATTAATGTTATTCCAAGACTCTGCTCAAAGGCATGCGGGGCGAGACAGTGCAGAGATGGTGCCCGATCTCGCTGGACCTCGGAGTCCGTCTCCCGCACTGCACTGCCGGGGCTCACAAATTAACTTTCACGTTGAGTTTAATATCCGTGTGTCCTTCAAGTTGAATGCTGCCTGTCCCCACCCCTCGCCCAGAGGCACACGTGAAATTGATGGTTATTAAAGTATTGGAGTATAAACAAGCACATTTTCTTGTCACTTCTCCCAGGGCGGTGACAGGCAGATGAAAGGATGTTTTCCTCTCTCCCAAACTCACTGCCCCAAACCCAAAGGGGACCAGGACCTGCAGACCCAGAGGCTGGAGGGGAGGTACAACCTATCCTCCCAAGTCACCCGAACATGCATGCGCTGTCACTCAGAGGCACATACAGCACATGGATAGATGCAGACCTGCACTGGTACACACAGGCATCACTGTGCGTGCATGCGCATGCACATACACACACACACACACACACACCCCAATACACCTGCCCCAGACACAGGATTCCTACATAATCACATACACCTCCCAGTCCCAACCACAGACATCACAAAATTCACCTGTGTTTGCTTTATCTTCCCTCTTACATATGAGCCATAATCACAAGACACATCCCACATTGCCATTAACATATGAATTCATATATATGCACACATATGTGTACACACACACATCCAGACACAGGCACTCCATGCACACATGTACCTGCTCCCAAATACACAGCCCCACCAGATGGCCGCGCACCTCCATCCACACAGATTTATCTGCATACACATATTCGTTTAAAGACACGTATGCAACTGTTGGCTTCCAACATGCAATTTTCATAATCACAAATAAACCCACTCCGTCACACAATGAAACGCGCACACCTGGGCGCTCAGGTGGACACAGATTCTCACACACTCCCTCACTCTTCCTGGGCAGGGCACCCCCGCTGAACAGGCCAGGCCGTAAACAGCCACAGGAGCCTCTCCACTTTGGCAGGATGCCTCACATGGAAGCCTGCTCCCCACCGCCATGCTGTGTGACCATGAACCTAGACCTTTATGCCTCATTCCTTAGCTGTGTGCTTTCTGAAACCCACTTTGGTCCCAAGCTCCAATCCCTCCATCTGAGGGGCCCCAGGTAGCCCCATTCCTACCCTTATTGGGGCCCATGCTCAAATAGAGCTAGGGAATGGAGCAGAAGTCCCACTGTCTTTGAGTATTCTGGGCTTCTCTAGTGCTGTTTGCCTACCCAATTTGCTGTGTGCTTGCTTGCCTGCTTGTTATGATAAGTTATTACTTTTGGTAAATACGGCTTTAAAAAAAAATCTCTTTAATACAAAAAAAAAAAAAAAAAACAGTAGCACTCCTGTCTCCTACCCCCAAGACTGGCAGCCACATGGATTATAGTGGGTGGAGAGCCAGCCAGATAGCTCAGCAGGGCACAGGGGCCAGTGGTCCCCAGAGCCAGCCCTGTCTCCAGGGCACACTGAGGCTGAGACTGGGCATGGCGGTGCGCACCTGTAATCCCAGCACTTGGAGGGCTGAAAATGGGAGGATCACTGGAGTCCCATCTGTGTAGTGAGACCCTGTAGACCCCATGCTAAATACATCATATATTGTATGTGTGTGTATGTGCACATGTGCGTGTATACATACGAATCTGTCTGTTAATGGCAGTGGGGGATGTGTTTGTGATTATGGCTTACATATAAGAGGGAATATATCGGTGGAGCTGAGTTTCCAAGCACCTGAGTCTGCAGCTTGGATTCAAATCCTGTCTCCCCCACCCACTGATAATGACTCTGGAGGACGCCGACTTCGGCTCCCTCAGTGGCACTCCCTGCTTCACAGTTGTCATCACGCCTGGTGCGAGGAGGAGGAGCCAGCACAGGACAGGCTCGGGGCTTGGGCTCCACATGTCTCAGGGTCTCGTCTGCAGCTGCTTTTATGGCTGATGTCACCTTGAGCCTGCGCCAGCTGCTCCCTCCTCTCTTGTCGCCTTGTTCAACTTCTCTTCTTCTCTCCTGTTCCTGCCCCGCCCCTGGGCCCTCTGCCCTCGTCGCTCTACGTTCCTGAGGAAGCATCATCCACTCCTATCACTCACCATGGTGGTCTGGGCAAAGCTGAGCGTTTGGATCACCTGCCCACGAGAGCAGCTGTTTCACCTCTGGAGAGGCTCAGCTTTCCCTTTGGTGAGGTGGAGATACCGAAGCCTGTGCTCCCCAACTCACAGGCTGAGTGAGGCTGGGCCTCAGAAAGTATTTTAAGGCTGCAAAGCCAAAAAAGGTCCCTTTTCCCAGTGGGCTTTGTCCCATCACGAAGGATCTCCCTTCTAGAACTGTAACTCTTCCTCCTCAACCCGGAGGAGAAGTCCTTTCCGATTGCAGGCCCCTCCCTCTTCTGCTTCCTGCACACATCTGCATTCCCCTCATACCCGTGTCCCCGGCTCCATCCTCCTCACGCCCAAAGCCTTCCTTGCCCACCCTGGACCCTTCCCTCCAGCCCACTCCTCCAGCTCCAGATGTCCTTTTCTTTCAGCTTTGAAGCCCTTTCTCATTCCCTCCTTCCATCTTCCCTGGTGCCACCTAAGCCCTCTGCTGGTTTTCTGCAAAGTTGTAGGCTAGTTGCTGGCCTCCGTGACCAGAGCTGTCCTCTCTCAGGGCACGTCTTTCATCCGGACACTCCAGCCCCAGCTCAAGTCTTGATCCTTCTGCCAGGCTTTCATGAGCCGCCTCCTCTGCCCCCTGTGGGTGAAGTGCAGGAGAGTACTTCACCCATTAGGGCTGAGCACCTACAAAACACACGGCATTAGAGATTAGACCCCGAAGTCCTCACTGAACTCCTAAACTCTGTCCTCAGCACTCAGTTTCTCCCCCATCACGGTCCCTTGGTAGCTCCAGCCCCCAGAAATCCTTCTCCTCTGAAGTCATTGACCTGGGGTTTCCCTTTAAAACTTTCTTGGGAAAATTAGATGTACCAGTAACATATGAGCGTAATGATGTAACAAAACAGCATTCAATCTGTTTGTTATTTAACTTCCCTTACTCTATCAGCATCACAACTGTACATGGCTTAAAGAGTTACGTGACTGGGCTTCATGCACTGTTTAAAACAGAACAAATACAACAGCAATCTCAGCGTTCCAGCCCCCACCCTGGCGGAGAGGCCTGCTCCTGAGAGGCCCTAACCAGCAACACTTTCCACCGGTTCTTTTGATATTCACCTCCATATCTCTTCAAAATGTGCTTAGATTGCTGCTTCTTTGTTTTTCCACTTATGGGGCTTTATCTATTGACTTTCAACTATACAGAATGAGAAATTGGCTCTCTTCCCCCCTGCCAGTGCACATATGCGTGCGTGTACACACACACACACACACACACACACACACACCTCTCTTCCTTCTATCCTGTTTATATTGCTATTTTTGTAAGATCCATATTTACCAATTGAAATTATTGTTTCTTTCTCCTTTTGCTTTGTGCGTGTGGGGGGGGGGGGGGGGAGCTGTCAGGAATCGAACTCTGGACCTTGCTCTTGCCAACACACACTGTGCCATTAAACTGTGTTGCTGGCCTTACTGATTGGAATTAGAAAGATGCCACTCTGAATCCTGTTTCTGGTAAGCGACAGCTTTTCCCCCATCTCTTGCTACAGAAATCTGTAGAACCTTTTCTGTTCCCAGGGTGCTGAAATCCCAGAGTTTTGCCTGACGTGGCTCTATGTCGGGTACCTGGTGACCTGTACAGCCTGAAAACTCATGTCCCTCAGGTCAGGGACGTGTTTTGGCAGAGCGAGAGTAGCTAAGAGTGGACCTAAGGCCTCCGGTACCCTAGACAGGTGCTCTGCCACCGAGCTACACCCCAGCCGAGGCCCAGGACTTCTGAATCAGTTTCTATTTTCTGGAAATCCTTTCCTTCCTGGACTGCTCCTCTAATTTCTTATCTCTTCTGTGTCCTTTCTTTGTCTTCCTCGTTCTACTTTCTGGGAGATTTCCTAAACATTCCCCTCTAATGCTTCTGTTGAAATTTTCATTTCTGCTCTCACAGTTTTAATTTCCAAGCACTCTTTTTTATATAGCAACCGTTTCTTATTTCAGGCAATTATCTTTGCTTATCTCTCTAAGGATATTAATGATCATCCTTCTGAAGTTTTCTCCTCCTGCATGGCACTTATTTCTGCTAAGTCGCTTCTTTCTGTTCTCTTGGTCTCTTCTTTCAAGTTACCGTCCTTCCTCTGAGAGGGGTAAATCCTTGATGGTGCACTCGTACCTAAGCCATGAGCACCACAGGTCGATTGGAAGCTCTTATCCAGGTGAGAGGGCCTGCTGATGGTGAGATCCCTGCAGGGTGATTGGCTGTTTGGCTGGGGAATCTCTGACATCTGCATCTCCTAAGTCTTTCTTCTTGAGCCCAACAGGTTCCCTGGGGAAAAACAATTTCTCCCAATCCCTGGTCTGACTCCCAGCATTCTGGGAAGAAAGATATGGAAGCCTGAGTATCCCACATGCATAAATTCATTTTGAAAGGACTCATATTCCAAAAGCAGATGCAGAGAAAAAAAATATCATCTGTGGCACAAGTACAGTGTTTCTCAAATCAGCTGGTACAGCCCCACCCCAGCATACAAGGAGGTTGACTGACCTTGGGCACTGAGATATTCTCAAAAGCTCAGCAGAGCCTCCCATCCTTGGAAACCCCTCTTGCCAAATAAGCGTGTAATCTTTCCCTCTGACTGTTCTGTGATTTTTGCATTACTGAGTGCTCATGAATGCCTGTGCATTGACCAGTCAACCTACTTGTACCTAATAGCCATTCATTTGCACAGTCTCTACCACACAGACCCAAGTTAGAATGGTGTTTCCTTCTAGCCCTTCATCTTTCCTGTTTTCAGCCTCAGCCTCTAGACCCCAAACCACTACTTTTTTTTTAAACAGAGTCTCCCTATGTAGTTCAGGCTTTCCTTGAACTCATAGTGTAGCCCAGTCTGGTTTCAAACTCTTGGCAGTACTCCTGCCTCAGCCTCCAAGTGCTGGGATTGCATGTTGGGCTGCCCCGAATCGCTTCTTGATCATCGGCCTAGTCTCCTTGTCTGAGCTCCCCCACTACCCTCCTCCAGCAGCACGTGGTATCCCCAGTGCCTGAGAATCCAGAAAGACTTGGGAGTAAAACATAAATCTTTAGCTTTCTCCTCTTTTGGTTTATTTTCCACTTTTTCCCAGTCTGCTAAGTCCTCTCATTTATAACTAGGATTTTCAAGAACTATAAAATTAAGTGTGTGTGTGTGTGTGTGTGTGTGTGTGTATGTGTGTGTGTGTGTGCATTTCGCCCTTGAACTGATGGGCCTATGCAGTTTAATAACATTCCTTTACTGTCATGTCCATAGGCTTTGAGGAGAGCACAAGCTAGTGAATGGGTTCAACTTGCCATCTTTAACTGGAATTAGTTTGTTCCTTATTGAACATCTTGCTACAGATAAATGTCTGTCTTCCCAATAACTGTGAGCTGCTTAAAAAGAGATTCCCATTTATCTATCTATCTATCTATCTATCTATCTATCTATCTATTTATCTATCAACTTCAAAAGCCAGCACATGGCCAGGTAAGGTAGAAGCTTCTAAAGATTTATGGCTGCCATGTACTCTCATGATATCTAATCTCACCTCTCTTCTCCAGCCTTGACAAATGAGCAGTTAGCAAATAACTATTTACCACAAATGTATTAAGGATCTAGCCCTTGCCAGGCAATATCCAGGCCCCAGTCTGGCAGCAGAGATCAAATCCACTGAGTCTGGCTTGAGGGAACCTGCACTCAGCTCTGGGAGGAGACCTTGAAGCTCATCACCTCATGGGAGCCAAGCCCATCACTGAAGTCAGCAGAAGCCAGCTGGAACCTGGTTTCCTATCACTTTCACCCAATAGTCCGGATTCCTCCTGAAGAGCCTCCCTCTTCTCTGAGATAGGCATCCTGCTAATAAAGATTCTCTGTGATCTTGTCTGCCTCAGATTTTCCTTCTTCACCCGCCTACAATTGTTTCTTCCAGCTGTTCCTCCCACAGTGCAATCTCTGAGCCCTCAGTACCCTCTCCTACTGTCTCTCCTTCCTCTACCCATCATGGCCAGGGTCTGGACCCACTGTGTATTTAGGAAGATGTGGTAAAATAAAAATATATACTTGGTCTTTGTCCGAGGATGCTAGCACAGACCTCTGTATACCCTTGAAATTTCCTGAATGATAGGAGTGTCTTTTGTTTTCCTAACAAGCCTTTTCCAACCACACACTGGAGTTCATGCTAATAAGGTGAGTCAAAGCAAGGATCTTAGACAGTTCCATTATAGGAACTGGGCTGGTCCTGGGCAAACCAATGAAGCAATCAAGGGATGGAAACTTTCACCCTCAATTTTCAGGAAGAACACAGGGCCTGAGGATTAGATTCAGTCATGTGGCCAGTGATTTAATCAGTCATACCTACACAATGAAACCTCAATAAAAACTCTGAACAATGAGACTTGGGCAGGTTCCTGGTTGGCGAATACTGATACTGATATACTAGGAGGGTGGTGCACACTGACTCCCTGGAGACAGCAGCTCTTGAACTTGGGACTCTTCCAGAACTTGCTGTGCATTCGCCTTCATCTAACTATTCATTTGTACCCCCTATAATAAAATGGTAATTGTCAGTACACTGCTTCCAATAAGTCCTATGTACTGAATCCTCAAACCTGAAGGATAGCTCAGTGGCACACATCCATAATGCCAGCTGCCAGGAAGGCTGAGACAAGAGAATCATAATTTTCAAGGTCAGCCAGGGCAACTTAATGAGACCCTGTCTGAAAATAAAAGGGACTGCGAGATAGCTTAGCGGCAGCGCATTTCTGAGTTTGAGCTCTTGAACTGCCACAAAGCAAACAACAAAAACAAAGCTGTGGAGAATAGGGAAAAGGATAAAAACTCTTGAATTTGTACCTGGCTTTCTGGCGAAGGAGGAGGGCTATGGGGAAACTCAGGGCTTGTAGTTGGCATCGAAAATGAGGATGGTTTTATGGAATCAAGACCCTTAACCTAGAGTCTATGTTAACTCTGGGTCCTTAGTGTCAGAATTAAATTGAATCATAGGTGGCCCGGCAGGTGTCAGCCTTAACAGGTTGAAAGTGGACCTGCTGTGGTATCCATGTTCCTACCTCCCAGGCTTAGATACTGTCTGCCCCTCAGAGGAAGACTTCGCCTCAGAGTCCCACTGCTTGACAGGAGAGTGCTAGCTAGCTTTCCATTGCTGTAACAAACATCTGGGTCAATCAACTCGTGAGGAGACGAGGTCTATTCTGGCTCACAGTTTTGGAGATTCCGGCCCTTAATATATAGGCCCTGCTGCTTTGGGGTCTGTGGTGAAGCAGCACATCGTGACAGGGAGTATGTGGCGAAAGAACCTGCTCACCTCATGGCCAACATGCAAAATAATAAGAGAAAAGGAAAGGACCAGAACTTCCTAGTCCTCTTGAAGAGCAGCCCTAATGATCTAAAGACCTCCCACTGGGCTCCGTACAGATTCCACAGTCTTCTAACAGTGCTAAGATAGAGATCCCACCTGTAATGCATGGGCCTCCAGGGAACATTAAATCCAACTTACAGCACACCAGCATGGTGCTCAGAGGGGACGAGGCCTCCCTCCTACAGTTGTAGAACACACAGTTCCTACTGCCTATTTTGGCCTCAAAATGATATCCCCAACTACGGCACTTTGGTATGCTGGCTACTGTACAATTGCAGGATTTGGAACTTATCTGAAGACCAGGACCCCCAGAAAGAATTCAGTACTATGAGTTCCTTCCCCAGATACCTCATCAATTCAGAAAGATTCACATCATAGGAAAGGGGACCAAATGTCCTCCCAAGAGACTTTGACACAGCCTATCTCAACTGTTCTCTGAGGAGCACTGCCTAAGCAACATGTTCTGGATGAGGCCCCTTATGGTCACAAGAGTTTTCTCCTTCATCCTCCCGTAAGCTGTTATCCTATGTCAGAAACCCCCTTACCAAGTCCCTGTATCTCCTGCAGCTCAGAATACTGTCTAATCCTCCGTCATTTGGCCCACTTTTTTGAATTTCACTCTTTGGGTGACTTCCACACACCTACACATAATTAAAATGGTTTTTCTCCCGTTCATCTGTCTACTGTCATTTTATTCCAGAAACTCAAGAGATCAAACCTTTGGAGAGGAGAGGGAAATTATAACTGCGTGTAAGGGGAGAGCCACCCGATTACCTCAATGGGACCATAAAACTCTTCTAACAGTTTCCTTTGGTCCTATCCAACATCCAGCTCAGCCACAGGCACCCAGGAGGGGCTCAGTGTCAGTAGGCATGGTTGACCTGATGTGACTCAACATGCCCCTTGAGGTGATGATGCCCCTCCTCCAGCCTCCAGCCTCCAGGAAAGCTCCCATGAGTCCTCAGAAGGTCCTGACCCATCCCAGATCCTAAACAACCCTCCCCAAGTCTAAGATTCCTTTGGACAGTGAGAGATAGACCTCACATACCCATTTTCTGTAGCTGTTTTTGTTGCTTGGCCTTGACCAGGCAACACATACCTGTACACAGGGATGGTGACTTCCTCAGCCTTGTATGCCCAGACAGGATGTGGTCTGGCCAGGTGTCCTACTCCCTGCTCAATGTGGGGGGGGCGGGCAACAACAATAATCCACAACTGACCTCACTCTTGTAGGCCACCAAGTCCTCAATACCAACCATCCTCACAATCTGGTATTTGCCTCACCACTCATCTGGATTTTACAGGTAGAAAAGCAAAGGCTAAACAAAGTTAGGTGCCAGTGGCCAAGTAAAGAGGCTGGCACCTCCTGATTTCAGATCCCTTGAGCTTCCTGTCCCCCTTTCCATGCTCCACCTGAGGACAGTGGGGATTGACATGAGTGAGCAGGAAGAAGGACATAGCGTCTCTCTGTTCTTCTGAATTTCCTTTCCTGTTGCCCAAGCTCTGGCTCCTCCCATTCCCCATCCTACAGACTCATCCATGTGGCCCCGCCAACACAGCCCAGCTGAGGGGTGCAAATGGCAGAGACAGCCAGAGGCAAAAGAAAGCAGCCTGTGCGCTCATTTCCTGGTGCGTGGAAGGACAGCACCAGGGACTGGGGAAGGGCTGGCCTGTCTGTGGTGACATCCTCCACCAGCCAGCCCTCCTCCAGGCTCTGCCTCTGCAGCTGTTCTTCAACACTGCCTCCATCAAGAAAGGCCACACTGAGGATGATTCTGATTCTGATGAAGCAGAGAAAACCAGGAGGTGACTTAGTCCCTCCTGGGAGGAAAATGCCCCCTCAGCAGTCTCCGAGCTGCTGTCCAAGTCTTAGCACTTGTGTCCACCTTCCAGCCTGGAGCTGGAAGCCCCTCTAGGCACCAGCCTGTTAGCACATTGCCTGATCAGCAGAATCTCAGCAGGGCCACCTCCCGTGATGGCACTGGGGGGACTTCCTACCTAGTGCTGCCTTCAGGGGCTCTGGGCCACAAGTGTCAAAACCAATCCTACGTTACCAGGGAACAAAACCCTGAGTTAGACCGGAAAGGTCCTCCGATAGCTTATACACAAATACCTTCAAATAAAATGGCCTTGGAATTTACATAAGATGCCCCATAAGAACTTTCTGTTTGTTTTTTATTTTTTGTGAGATGCTAGAGAATGATCTTAACTTTTCTTGAAATGTGTCAGGATGACTGGTGACATATACCATCCTCACTTCCATGAAATCATATTTTCCTACTCATATCTTTTTATTAAGTCAAAGGAATTTTTTTCAGTAGTGAGGATTGAATGCTGGGCCTTGCGCATGCTAGGTAAGCACGGTACCACTGCGCTACACTCTCAGCCCTTGAAAGGAAAAGTTCTAAGTGGATAAGTGCGTCCCTCCCAGTTCCCTTAAGCTTTCATCTCAGGGTCAGTTTAATGGCCCTGCTCCCTGGGTGACCTCAGAAGAGATTCATCCCCTACTACATGGGATGCAGCTGGGAAGGTGGGCTTGGTGGACAAGTGCTGAATGTCACCTGGGGTGGAGCCAGAAAATAGATGTTTTCTGATTTGAGCAAGACCAAACTTTAAAAAGCATCTCTCTCTCTCTCTCTCTCTCTCTCTCTCTCTCTCTCTCTCTCTCTCTCTCTCTCTCTCTCTCTCTCTCTCTCTCTCATGCTGGGGATCCAACCCAGAGCCTCGCCTACCCATGGAGCATCCTCCTTTTGATTTGTACAGGTCAATTACACTGTGGCTTCCCTGGAGGTGAATTAGCTCCACCTGTGTTGTGAGCATTCCCTTTCCTGCTTGTCCTCCCACCTCCAAGAGCTCAGAGGGACAGCTGCAGCAGGAAAGGCAGGCAGCTCTGGGGTGCCCAGAAAGCCTAGAGGCTGTTCTCCTTTGTGCAGGAAGACAGGCGGGCATGGGGAGAGGAGCCACACCCCTGCCCTAGCCCACCAAGGAAACCTCTCCCTCAGCCCCACACCCCCTCAGACTCACTCCATGGCCACTACTCTAACCTGCTCCATCCCCAAAAGCCACCACACCACTCCAGTGGTTTTAGGCAGCCACAGGTCCTGCAAAGGAAGAGAGGAGTTGTGCCCTCCCCAACACATAGAGCCCAGAAAACACGGCTCCTGAGCCCTCTCTTGCCAAGGGCAAACCCTCCTACAGGGTTTCCAGAACCACAAAATGACAGGGCTGCAGGGGAGAGACTGCTACCCTTGTGTGTCATGGTTGAAGCCACTGTAGCCAGAGCTTTGCCCAAAGCACACAAGTGGTTAGAGGACAAGCCAGTTAAAGCCCGGGCAGCAGAGCTCCTGGGAGCCGGTCCTTCTGCCACAGCCGAGGATGAGCTGAGATGCCCCATGGTCGCCCCCTGGCACTCCTTGTAGGAGACCTCCACTGCCAACTGTAGATGGGCTGGAGGCTTGCCCCAAACCGGTCACTCCTTTCCCTCCCTGCCACACCCTGACAGCCACCTGCTCCTGCCAAGGAAGGTGATTGCCATGTTTGCAGCTCCTTTCCCTATTTGGAAAGATCTGGAGGCAGGAGAGGCTGCAGGAAGGCAGGAATGGCAGGTTGTGACTGCCTGCTTCAGCACAGCCCTGAGGATGTCCTGGAGGGCTGTCAGCATCCAGGGGGCCAGGGCTGCCTCCATGACCCTTGAGCTGCGCACCAGGTCTGACCTCCTCCTGGCCTGCCAGCTCCCCACAGTTGCCAGACCCCAGATATAGTCTATATCCCTATGCCCTAAACAAACCCACCCACCTCTGATTTCCGCCCTCCCACAGCAGTCCTTCCTGATGTCTAACTCAGATCTCTGGCCCTGGCACAGTTCCCCTGCTCCTGCCCATGGTGCTGGACTGTCCCTGCGCACTTGGAGGGACCACCTTGAAATCAAGCAGTCTTTCTCTGTGTCTGACAAGGCAGTTTGTGAGGAGTAAGGCTTTCTCTCCCACATGATGCTAAGTGGGAGCAGAGGAGGTGGGTGTGTTGGGGGGGGTGTTCTAAAGAGATACCCAAATTAAACATCCAATCTGTCATGTCCTGTGTCACTCAACGCGATTCATCTTCTCTCTAGCTCCTCACTGGGACAGCTCCCAGAAGCCTGTAGATGCGGTGATGCGGTCTTTAGTGGCACGCTGTTTATCAGCCAAGGAGAACAAATGGCCACCCTGTGGTCCCCCGCCCCACTGTCATTCAAAACACCAGCATTCCTGTCTCAGCAGCTCAGGAAACTGCCTTCCAGGGCTCGACTGAGGCTTGACCAGGAGACTGCCAAGAAGACATGGGCAGGAGCAAGGATATGGAGACTTCTAGAGGTCCCAACCTCAGTACACAGCAACTGTCCTCTGCGCCCATGACTTGGCAGGGGGCCAGGGCCTAGCAAGCCTAAGGCTCTGTGTGTGGCACATTCTAGAACCCCCAGGAGGCTTGCACAGTGCCTTCAGACCCTTGTGCTGCTCCCCAGAGCTGTAGTCCTGCTCCAACCTTCCAAACCTACCCCTCCTGCATTGAGAACAAGGAAGAGGGGCCACTGAACGCAGAGGACGGACATCCAACCTTTGGGGGCCTTTTCAAAGGAGCCAGATATTTGTGATGCTTCTTCCCAAGCTCTGAAGCCCTGGGGCTCCCTGGAGAATTCCCTCACCCAGCCAGAAGGAGCCACTGTGCCCAGGTTTAGATAACCAAAGGTGCCTTGGACTCGGATGATGGAAGCAATAGAGAGAGGGAGATCCCGGGTCCCAGGAGGTCCCATCCAGAGCTGCTCTCATGCCCAGCTTACCTCCCAGGTCCCATCTTTGCCTGGGGATTAGCAGCCCAGAGTCTCCAGAGTTCTTCCTGTTGTCCCACTGGACCCAGACCCACCTGCCCCTAACAGTCCCCTAGCACTGGGCCAACAGAGAAAAAATGAGAAATGAGAGAGCAGCAGCAAGGGACTGGGTTTCCTTTGACATTCAGGTTTGTGCCTGGATGTTCCGGTGGATTCTGGGCTCCTTCACCCAGAATGGGAGCAAAATCTTCACAGCTTTGGCTCTCCATTTCCCATCCTGGCTCAGCTCTGACACTAATTTTCTCTGAATTATAAGAGAGCAAAATATGCCACCCCCGAATACGACTGTAAGAGACCAGAATATCCTACCCCAAAATATGCCTCTTTGCCATATGGATTATTTTGAGCTGATTATTTTGAGAGACTGCAGACATAGGGGAAACTCTGAAACAAAAGAGATGTTGCCCTTTTGTGAGGGGAGTTTATGTCTATAAAGGAAAACTCAGCTTCTCAGGGCGACTCCTGTCAGTACCAGGGAGAGAAGGCAGACTAAATCCCTGCAGTCCGCTTTAATCTGCATAATGCACCTTATCCTTGGGTCCATTTTGTGCTACTTTGGTCACTTCCTTACTCCCAGAGTGCCCCATGGTCCCACTTTCTTTGTTTCAACTGAAAATGGAATTTCAATCCAAATTCTAAATCATCTCTTTGGATTCTACTTATCTTCTCCTGATTATCTGTTATAATTTGAATCCAAATTATCCTCCAAAGGCTGAAGCGTCTGTAATCCCAGTGCTCTGGAGGCTGAGGCAGGAGGATTGATATGAGTCTGAGGCCAGCCTGGGCTACATGATGAGTTCAAGGCCAGCCTGAACTACATAGCGAGACCCAGCCTCAAAAAGACAAAGAGGGTTAAAGAAAATCTCTCACCCTCTCAAGGTTTTACATTTGCATCTATGAAAATGAGCCACACAGACCAGAGGGTGTACAAATGTGTTATGTCCACAGACCACCACAGGAGAGAGAGGTCCCAGAAACCTAATGAGATTTTGGAGCATGCATGCCCTCTTCAGAGGTGATAGGAAAGTGGCATGTGTGGGTAGTTTGGAGGGAAGTCACCTAATTTTTAGGAAAGATGAACAGGTCTGAGGAACAAGCACTTGCTTGTGACAAAGTCTGCCTGGGCTCTGAGCACAGCGTCACTGCTGGTCTTCCTTCTTATGATGTGCCTCTGTTGGGGCTCAGCAAACAACTCCCCAAAGACCGGTGCCAAGAGGCCTCAGGACCTGCCCCAGCATGCAGCTCCCTCTGATATTGCCTGTCCCCACCCCCAAGTACAGGGAGGGGCTTTCTGCAAAGTTTTCTCACGAGCCTGAAGTCCAGGATGCCAAAGAAAAAAATTACCTCTGGCCCCTTCTCTGAGCTTTTAGAACTCGTATCACAGGAAGAAAGATGGAAGCCTGCCATTGCCACTGGACAACTTCTTGTCGTATGCCCTAATTACTTCTCTATTTAGGTCCTATAGAAACTGTTTCTCTATTTAGGTCCACTGTCAGTTATGCAGGCCAAACAAATTGTCCCTGCCCCATTAAATTCCCCTAAAAAATCATGGACTGTGTTCCTCAATACTGTCTGCAGTTCCCTTTCTCCTCTCTAGAAATGGAGGACATGGTTTTAAACAGTTTGGGGCTGAGTCTCTCACCCCATGACTTTCCCCTGTGCTGTGCCTGTCCCTTTCTGCACACTGTAAGTCTCCATGTATTTTCTCCTACTTAGTCTGTCATTGTCAGTTTGGGGAGGTGAAGACCGGAAGGCAACTCCCCTTTCTTCCTTCACCCCTCCCCTCAGCCACTCCTGGAGATGACTGGGGAGCTGGGGAAGGGATTCACCATGCAGGATTAGCTTCTGGAGGATTCTCCTTTAGGAAGATCCAACCCTGCATCCGCTGCTGTCTAAGACTTTTGGTTAGAAGTAGCCAGGGTAGCCAAGCACCATCCTTTGGGGCTCTGTTCCCTGAGCCACAATGTAATGTAACCATCCTCTAGGCCCCGAGTCCTTCTTACTGCCAATACTTGTCAGACTGAGAGGTCTGATTTTTTGCTTTGAAAAGTTGGTCCTAGACACTTAGAGCTTTCATAGTAACACTGTCCTGGTGACAGGACAAGGAGGTGAGGGCCATCTCGCCTTCAGCACACACACTCGGACTCCAAAAGAGGTGGTGGCAAGTCACAGACAAGGCACTGTGTTTCCTAGGCCAGAACTCTGTCCTGCAATGTCACAGAGCTTCCTAAAGGAACAAATCCTTGCAGCCCAAGCCTCTATGCCTGCCCCATCACTGCCACCAATCTTTCTAGTGTCAGCTGTGGCCAGTTGTTGGGGGGCCCCAGCTGAGTCAGTGTTCCAAGCCGGTGGCACCAGGAGTGATGAAGAGATCCCTGGGACAGAGCAGTCTGACACAAAGCCAGGCTAATTCTTCTTAAGCTCTGCCTGCCGCCTTTTATGTATCAACCTGAAATGTAATTATCTTTATGGCTCGCAGAGTAAATCACCAGTGTGTGTCAACGAGATTTGCGCCTCTGTTTTACTACGTAATATATTAGCTCTACAGTTTTAAGGTGTCATTACTTAGCTAATCGCATGAAACGTCTCTGTGAGCAAACAGTGTTGCTGGTGGGAGCTGAGGACAAAAACCTGTAGCCAAATCCTTCAGAGGAATTCTGAGCAGGGCCTCGGGTGTTCACCTTGCCCAGCTCCCTGCCTCCAGAGCCTGCAGGACTCTGAGCAGGGAGCAGCCATGCTGGATGGAGATGTCTGGGTAGCCGATGATGTCCCTTTGGGTCCACTCTCTGTAGAAATGAGTGCTATGGCCAAGAAGTAAGCACGTGAGGACGCTCATTGTGACGTCACCTCCTGAGAGTCAAAAGCCAGAAACAACCGAAACATCACCAAGAACCGAATGGGGGAGACAATTATGGTATGATCATTCAATAGAATGCAATGACAAAGAATGGACTATTGGTATACTTGGGGCACCACACCAACTTGATGTCTCCTCTCTCTCAGGGTCCCAGCTACTATTCAGGTGGATTATAGGACTGAATCCGCCCACTTATTTGGCTCTCTCGGAGCTCCAGGGATGTCCCCTCCTTGCATCCGAGATGCAGACATGACAACCGCCTTGGGTTCATCCTCTCCTTCCTCTTCCCCCTTCTCTTCCACACCCATATCAACAGGCTCATTTTGTCACTGCCCCTAGCAATGCTGTAGATTCGAGCCCTTTCTTCTCCGGCTGTGAGTTCAGCGGGCCAAGAGAGCAAGGCAGAGTCGAAGTAGCAAAGGTTCTGCAATGCAGCTCTCCTGTCTCTGAGTCCTGGCTCACTCTCTTCCTCATTTGCCATTTTGCATAGATCATTTAAACTCTCTGAGTCTCAACTTCCATATCTGCAAGATACAGACAACAATGCCCTCTTTGCAATGCCATTGTGGGAAGTCATGAAAATTCCTTGACCCCTGGCATGCTGTTCCCTGCATCATTCATGTGGTCTTCTCCACTGAATCCTTCCTAAACTCTGTGCTGTGCCAGGCAGACACACAGCACAGCCATGTCTACAGTAGATTCCTTGTGGTTTTGGCTGCTAGGCAGCCAGTGGTCAACCATTCCAATCTCACTTCTGGAAGCCACACCTCCCTCAGCTGGCACTCAGGCAGTTCTGTGCTGCCTGACCCTCAGCCCAGTCCTTATTTCAGGATACCTATCTATTCAGCAAGAGCTTCTACTGTTCCTCCAAGGATGACCAGCTGGTCAAACAGCCCTAGACCTACTAAGAGACTTCTTTGCCACCTCACTGGGAGTGTGTTCATAAGGATAAAGATAAGAAAAATGAGCCATGGAGATAGCTCAGCAGCCTAAGGGCCTGTCTGGCAAGTGTAAGGTCCTGAGTTCAATCCCTGGTACCAAAAAAGAAAAATAAGAGATGAATATGAAAAGATTCTCAATAGTTTTGATGTAAGCACCCAGAAATAGCCATGCTAGGAGAAAACTGGGTTTCCAACACATACAAGTAAAATAATCCTAATATAACATTGTCCTTATTCATGGGATTTACTACATGATGTATGAGATAAATGTAGTGGACCAAATAAATATTCTCCTAAAATATATGTCAACCTACAACCTCATGTTGCAGCCTTGTTTAAACCTAGAGTTTTGCAGATGCAATTAAGATGAGGTCATACTG
>PVKN010005431.1:0-30694 GCA_004027915.1 Capromys pilorides | reverse complement strand
GATCCTGACTCAGAGCTCTGGGAGATTTTTCAGTCCTTCAGGATTGTGGGTTTCTGTGCTGGGCTGATACAGGCATCCTCCGCGTCTAGGGGAAGCTGCAGCTAAATGACATGGAGGCTGGCTGGCTCAGTTTAAAGCAGAAGGTTGCTTCTGACCTGAAGATGGTGTCTCTTCCCAGAAGCAACATGGGGACTGGCTCACACAGAAATTCATGTGTGGTGAGGTGTCATCTGAGGCTGCAAGGTTGTTCCTGGCAGAGGGGTGAAGGGCAAGAGTCCCCCATGACAGTGACCTTTATATGATGGGGGGGGAGGGTCTTATGGAGGCAGAGAGTTCAGCTCCACCATCTACTGGGGAAGACACAGATTGGTATGGGTATGGTCGTCTATCAGACCGGGTGGTTTTCTTATGGACCTCAGACATCTTTCTATTATAAGGTTTCTGGTAACAGTGGTGGATAGGCTTTTTGTCCCTCCACCTCTCCTGATGTTTGAGAAATGCTCACTGAGTTTAAGTTTCTAGGCGTGGTGACCTCTGGGAAAGGCCACGGCAAGTTGTCACCTAGGGCCGACAGTCCAGTTTTTTGTCAGTCAAAATGTGGAACTCAGAAGAAATGTCCAGAGCCATCTTGGAGGGCATGAGACGATGTTAGCTGACCAGAGTAAGCAGAGTCATGAAGTGAAGGTCCAGTGGGGAGGGCTTTGATGACCAAATGCAGGTCACGGCTAGCTGGAGCCAGTTCACACACTCCTGGGACATCAAGAGCACATGCATGACACACTGCCACTGACAACAGCCTTGGCTACCAGGTAGAAAAGCTGTTGGTCCCTGTGAGCTTTCTTCTCTTCTGTTTTACACTGCACAGAAAAAAGTGAATCTGTATAGGGAACCTGAGGAGTTGGAATTTATGATTTCTCTCCCTATGGATAAATTATTTAGACTCTTCCTCCATGAGATAGTCTTAGCTTCTCCTTAGTTTTGCCTTATTTTGTTGTTTATATTGGCATAGATACACCCATGGGTATTTACTTTATACATTAGGTGACAGTCAAATACCACTTGGCTTGGTTGCTCAAATTGTTCTGGTTTTGACTATTGGTTTCTGATTAATTCTGTTCTGGCTTAAGAAATCCTTGGTGTTTTCCATTCTTTTCTCTTTGTTCAAGAGTGTTTTCACCCAGAAAGCATTTTATCTTGGTGAATGTTTCATGTGACCTCGAGAAAAATGAGTATCCTGTTATTATTGGATGACCATTGCGCAGATATCAGTTGGATCAAATTGATGGATGGTGCTGTTGTGGCCAGCTTTATCTTCATCTTCTGAAAGGTTTATCTTCTATTTGATACAGCAAAATCACCAAGAATGGGCTCATCTATTTCTCCTCCTCAACGTGCCCTCAATTCCTGTCTTCCATGCAGTATTTCAATACCATTGGTAGTCACATATTCATTAAGGGCTGTGACATTTTCCCGGAGAATAGCTTTATCATTACAAAACATCTCTCGCATTTCTTACCAATTTCTGAAATATCCTTTTTAGAACTTACTCTGGCTAACCCATCCATGCTGGATTGGTGTGCACATAGGTCTCCTTAGCCTGTCTGTGTCCTTTATATAATAAGGAGGATTTTGCTTAGACAAGATGTAGTTGGTTCTTGTTTTTGTCTGTGAAAATCTCCTTTTCAAAATGATATACCCAAGACTGTTTCTAGTAATTATTTATGTAGTTGCCTTAATATCTACATGTTGTACACTTCCTATTAATTATACTTTTTTAACCCTAATTTTTTGTGGTCCTTCTGGTCTCTTGAATATTTTATGTAACCCAACCCTCCCACCTTGGCATATAAGTTATATTTCTTTAGAAAAACATTTGCATTGATTTCTCTAGAGTTTACCTTGTATAATTACAATGAAATCCACTCTGGACCTTATAGCACTCCATCAGTTGTACCCTAGAACAGGTCCTCCCAGTCATCCCCTGCCGTGCCTGTTAGGTCTGTGGTCATTCATTTCATTCATCTGACACGAGAACAGTAGTGTAATAACTGAATACGTTCTCATCACAAGAGCTTCAGTTATCTACTGGATCTGCTTGGAATTCCACGAGCTGTCACCACCTTTCTTTACTGTGCCTCTGGTGTTTTCCTCACATTTTGTAATCCAAGTATCCAAGTAAGCTCTTACTCCTTTTCCCTGAAGAATTCATTTTCAAATGTATTGGTAAAGCCTACAGACCACAAATTCTTTGGGTCTTTTGTTTGTCTGAAAAAGTCTTTGCCTTTCACTTTTTGAAGGCTCATTTTATGATATAAGAATTCTAGGTTGCTGGGGTGCCTATTTTTTTATTGTGTTGTTTTTCAAACTGTAAATAAACACAGCACTCCATTCCATCCTTGTCTGCATAGTTGCTGATAAGAAGTCCAACATAATTCTTATCTTTGTGCAGGTTAGCATTTTTATCCCCTTCAATATTTTCTCATTGAGTTGGTTTTCTGTTGTTGTTTTTTTGTTTGTTTATTTTCTTTCATTTTGTTTGCTTTTTGTATTTTAGGGAAGGTTCTACAGGGTGTTCAGGGTCTCACTACTAAACAAGACTTCTAGTGGTCTGCCTGTTTACAGCTATTCAAGAACTGGAATTACAGTGGCGCACCACCACACCCAGTCTCAATTGCCATCTCAGTGGGCCCCAAGGTGGGGCCCAGCATGGTCTATAGCTTGGTATGTTAAAGTGTAGATTTATTTTTCAGTATTGTGTTTTATATTCTCTTACCCTCCTGGATCTATGATTTGGTGTCATTAACTTTGGAAAATTTGCACTTTGTTATTGAAACTATTCTTTGGATTCCTCCCTCTTTGTCCTCATATTCTGATGTTCTAACAGCACACCTAAAACTTCTGGGAAGTGTCTCACAGTTTGGATATTATGTTCATTTTGTCTCTTTCATTCTTTGAATTTAATTTTGGGACTTCTCAGTGGACATATTCTCAAGTTCACTAACTCTTTATTTATTATATATATATATATATATATATATATATATATATATATATATATTTTTTTTTTAAAGAGAGAACTCCAGTATACAGTTCAGGCTGGCCTTGAACTCTTTATGTAGCCTAGGCTGGTAGACTTGAGCTGGTCCTCCTGCCCCACATCCTGAGTGCTGGGATTGCAGCTGCGGGCCACCACGCCCAGAAAGCTCGCTGATTCTTTCCTTGCTGGGTCCACCTGGTCTACCGAAGAGCCCAGGAAGAGCATCTTCCATTTCTCTTCCGGCGAGGTTAGCTCCAGGGGGCCTTTCTGATCCTGTGTTCAAGGATTCATCTCTTGGCTCACATTATGCGTTTGCTTCTGCATGCTGTCAATATTTTCCTTTTAAAGCCCTCAACATGATCATGAATGTTTTTAGATCTTTTTCTGATATCCCAAAATCTCTATTTGTGTATTTGATTCTAATGCTTATCTCTTCACTCTTTTTCTCAGCTTTTATACAGTATACTGCGTAATATTTTAGAAAACTAGACATCATATGTGAGGAACTAGAAACTCAGGTCCATGGTATTACAACCCAGCGCTTAAATTAATCCAGTGGGAAGATGGACAGAGTTTTACCGTCCTCACCAAGGTCAAAGACTTTGCTCTTTCCTGTACTCTTGCTCTTCCCCAAGTCTTCTAAGAGTCTGAATGTTACGGTTTTCTTCCTATAATCTATGCTCATTATGTTAGAGCTCTGTTAATTTGGTGGTGAGGAACAGAAGGAGGAGGATTTCACTCTCTAATCCCACAGCTGTTACATCCCTGGGAAATGAAAATGCCCTTCATAGTTTTTTCTCAGTGAAATAGCCAGTGCACACCACCCTGAAAAGAGTACTCTCAATAATGCTCCAAATTAAATCTCTGTTGAATCCGATCTGCAAGCGTCATCAGTGGCCATGACCTAAGCCATTTTTTGAGAGAACATTAAATTAAAATGGGAAAAATGGCTGGTTTTCCATGGCCTCCGGGGGGACATATTATCATAATACTTTTACATTTTCAAGGCACCAGGTTTTTAGCATTTATTTCAAGGACAATACTTAAGGAATAGGCAGGAAGCTGGGCTGAGTAGCTTCAGACCCCAGCAGTCATTCAGAAAGTGCTCTGGTGGAAAGGCCTTCCCCCACAGCTTTGCAGTGTGCTCATTGTTGCCACTTCCTAGAGGTGGTCACTTGAGATCACTTGCACTGTGGGTGGTGAAGCCCACACACCTCCTACTGCATCAGGCTCCACTGTGGCTGTCACCCACAGGCAACCCTTTTCCTTGCAGTGACAGCCACCATGCACAGGGTGGCTGTGTCCAGTCCTGCAGATGGAAATTCCCTCTTTAGAGGAGACAGGGCTTAATTTGAATTGCGTCATGGGCTCTTCTGGGGAGGCAGGCACCTTTGCCATCGCTGCGGCCAGCTGTGATGGTATTGGATTGCTCAGCTAGGCGGCCAGGATACCTTCTTCTCTATTGTTACTCTTTGACATGAAATTCCAAGAAAAATAATAAGTCTACCTAGTGTATCAGTATATGTGATTTTGCTTCTACACAAAGGAAAGGAAGGGTTAAGTTAGACTATTAAAAGGTGCTATCCTTGGACAGGTATTTGGCAACAGTTTAGAGAAGAACTTTCATAATGGCTTGAATAGTTAAGCACACCCTCCTTGATACAAGATATTCAGGCTGATAACCAGAGATTATGTAATGCTAATTTGCTTGGTTGGTCCTGAGTAATGTATCATGTCTGCTCCACCCTTCTTAAAAAAATAGAAGAGAACCAAATTGGGAGGCTTGAAAAGGGAAAAAAGAAACCAGGATTAACTCTTGGGCTGTTACCTTAAGTGAAAAGAAAAGACTCTGGTCCTAAACTACAGCTGCTCCAGCTTTACACAAGTGCAGCCCTGGCCCCGGATGGCTACTGTCTTTGCGATGAATCCAACAGAGCATCTTCACATGGCTGTTGATCATCACCCAGGACTTGCTTTCCCTTTATCTAATGTAGTGAGGAGTGCTGGGGGCATCTGGAGAAAGCGCCGTCACGGCTGAGTTTAGCTTTGCCACTATAGCATCCTCTATTCCTCGGCCATCTCGGTGAGGATAGAATTTCCTTCAAAGTAAACTTTGTACTAAATGACCTACAATTTAGAGGCAAGGAGCAAGATGAGCTGTTTCCAAGCCAGGAACCTATTCTACAGTTAGCAGAAGAGATAAAGAACGTGGGACATGGACATACCATCCACTTCCTCTAAGTGTAGCCCAGGACTAAGGCCAAAGCCCCTGAGTTATCACTTCTCGAAAAACAGCAAATATTCAGCACTCTAATCTGTTTTCTTTTTTATACATGCCCCATCCAGGAGTAGGTTTATGAGGGATCTCTAGACTGTGTCCCAAGGTGGCCACACCAATCCACATTCCCACCAGCTGTATTAAGAATTCTCAGGTCAGGGAGATAGCTCAGTGGAATAAGTGCTTGCCTGGCAAGTGCAAGGTGCTGAGTTCAATCCCTGGTACTGTAAAGAAAAAAAAAAAAAAGGAATTCTCACTTCTCCACGCTGCACCAGCATTTATTTTTGTCTTTCAAATAACAACCATGACGAGCAGGTAAGGTAAATCTCATTGCAGGTTTTGATTTGTACTTCTGTGATGATTGGTGATAGTTGATCCCTGTAAGCCCATGTTCACTAAACCACTATTTACTGGAGCCATAATAGGGAGTCAACCTAAGTATCTATGAGTGCATGAATGGATGCAGAAAATGTGATAATCTCTGTGATAGAATACTAGTCAGCCATGCAAAGGATACAGTACTACCACATGTGACAAATGGATGAAAACAAAGGACATCACCTTAAGCGAAATAATCCAAGCAGGAAAATAGCAGTATGTAACCTCAGTAACGTGCAGATTCTATGGAACTCAGCAGTAGCGAGCAGAAATTAGTTAGCAGAGACAAGAGGCAAGGGGGGATGGATGGGTGATGAATTCACAGCTGGGGGTGACTTGTGGACTTCTATTCCACTGTAGGATAACTATGTTTTTTGGTTTTGTGTGTGTATTTGGTACAGGGTCTCACTATGCAACTCAGACTCATAGTTATTCTCCTGTTTTCAGCCTCCCAAGTGCTGGGATTGCGGGTGCGTGCCACCACACCCAGTATCGGGGGCCAGCTCAACACACCCAGGAAGTGAGACCTGCAAGGCATGTGGTGTGTGGGCAGGGAGGGGGGTTTGAATCCCAGTTCCTGCGCTTGTCTAAGCAGGCGCTTAGTCCACTCAGCTATCTCCCTGGCTCTGTAGGGTAACTGTGCTTAACAATATCATATAAAATACTCGAAAACAACTACAAAGGAAATTGTGGACATTCTCACTACAAAAATTAATGAGGGATATAGGATGCTAATACCCGATAATTTCAAAGTATGTATATATTTTGAAACGTTACACTGTACCCCACAGCTATGTGTAATTATGTGTCAGTTAAAATGCCAAATTCCATGTACAGTTATAAAATAATGTATTTTTAACTTCTTTTATTTTATTTTTATACTTTTTTAAAACTTTATTTATTTATATTAGGGCTGACTCAGCCTGCCCTGGGGTTAGGGCTGGCGTAGCATATTGTGCTGGGGATCAAACCATGGTCCCTGCGGTTGCCTAAGCTTGATTAAGCAGGCGCTTTAGACCACTGAGCTATCTCACCAGCCCCTTTCAACTTATTTTAAATAATATACTTTTTAAAAATACTTCGAAATAGCATTTTCTAAAAACTATTAAATGATGTAATCCTACCTTTCTGTGCTGCCCAGGCACAGGTTCCATATGGTGTTGTTCTTGATTCCCATCATAGCTTAAAGGGAAACTTTGCAATATCTGGAGCCCTTGATGTCCTGTAAATGAAGGAAGAGGACAGGACGAGGACAAGCTCCTCGCTGCAGGAACCTGCTTAGGTGGCACCAACCTGGATTTCTGGATGGTGCAGTATATCTACAAAGGGAAAGGGGAATCTACATCATACATCTGAAGTGGACTTGGGAGAAGCTCCTCCTGGCAACTCGAGCCAGCGTGGCCATTGAAAGCCCTGCTGATGTCAGCGTCATATCCTCTAGGAACACGGGCCAGCAGACTGTGCTAAAGCTTGCTGCTGCCCCTAGAGCTACTCCTATTGCTGGCTGCTTCACTCCTGGAAACTTTGGGTGCCATTTGTGACCCACTTAATCACCATTCCTTCTTGAAGATATCTTTAGTTGGCTTCTAGGAAGCTACACTGCTCTTACCAATATTTCTGCAAGTACTCAGCAGGCCTATGTGAGGTGGTTGTTTTCAAAGCGAAAGCCATGTTTTCTGAATCTTGCACAGTGGTGGGCGCACCCTGGGAAGTGCAGACAGAGAGATCGCCAGTTCAAGCCCAGCCTTGAACAACTTGGCAACTTACCAAGATCCTGTCTCAAAATAAACACAAAAAAAGGTTGGAGAGTCAGTCCAGTGTGGGGGCCCTGAGCCCCATACCTCATACTGAAAGAAAAAAAAAAAAAAAAGCATGTTTTCCACTGATGACCTTCAGACTCACTGGAGACACTCAGCTCCTCCTGCCTTGCTTAAACTTGACCTCAGATTAAAGGGCTGATCGGTATTTTAGGGTGAGCATATTAACTTCTAAATTTAAGGCTATTTTTGTTTTTTGCAAACTAAAAGTAGCATGACACTTTCTGTGACCTTGGGGATCCAGAAAATTTCTGGAGCCTGCAAGAGCTTCGCTCCTGTGAAAACCGTCTCACACTGAGGAATGTAACAAGGACAGTGACAGATAATAAGAAGAAGATGGAAATTTGGCAGCGTTCAGTAAATCATGTGGGTCGATTTGCGGCTCACAGTTCCACTTAAGTCTTCCTAATCAAATCAGCATAGATCCAGGAAGCCACGCACCGGTGCGTGCCAGACACGTCCCACGGAGCGACGGCACCTTCATTCCTGCACTCTGATTCAGTTCTGTCCTCAATTTCCCCCTCTGTGGTGGTGGGTGGGGCTCCTGCGCACAGCTGGCGCTGTCTCCTGCAGCCTGTGCTGAGGGGCGGTGGCCGCCCGGGTTCGCACACCTGCTGCCACTGTACGGAACACTGTGACAGTCGGCGTGCTCGGGCTGCGATGTCTGCATTGCTTGCTCAAACCCCAGTCTCGATGCTGCCCTGGAAGTATTTTAGGCTGGATTAAAATTTAAGTTGGTGGACGAGCTCTGTGTAAAGCAAACGACTGTCACAAAGGGGTGGACTCTCATCCAGCCAATGGAGTCAGTTGAAAAAGACCTTCAAGCAAATATGACGGTTTCCAGAGGAGAAAGAATTCACCTTTGGAAGACGACGCAGAAACCTGACCTGGTCTTCATTCTGTGCTCTGCCTGGAAGATTTCAAACTTGTCCTTCATAAATGCCAACACCTCAAAATAAATTCCCACCTCCCCCAGTGGTTCTGTTTCTCAGGAGATCCCCCAACTGATAGAGGTGTGTGTGTGTGTGTGTGTGTGTGTGTGTGTGTGTGTGTGTGTGTCTTTCATGTCTGTCAATGTCTAGCGGAGGTCAGGTTCCCTGGGACAACTCTCAGCCTAAGACCTTCACGGGGAAGCATCCCACAGGATGCTCTTGGGATCAGCCAGCTGGATCCCAGAGAGGCAGTTGGACTGGGGAAAAGCAAGCTCAGAGGCACGTGGTCTGTGGGGGACCCTCCTGACTATGGGGTATGGCTCTGGTGAGGCCCATCCTCACCCCTGAGGGCGCCTTCTCTTCCTTTGTCAGCTGTGACCTCTGCATCTTGGAAGCATGCTGGCCAGGTGTCCTGTGAGAGGGGTGGCATTTGCCCATGATTGGACAGCGCTATGATCTGGGGTTGGAGAGAGGACACGAGAGGACATTCCGTTCTCTTCGCATCATGGGGGCGCAGGGCAGCAGCACCTCTCATCACTGGCGGTGGTGACAGCGGTCGTCTGGCTAAGGTGGCGCATGCCAGGTTTCTCCATTACAGTATTCATAGTGCATTCTTTCCTGGACATTTTTGTTGTTGTTTTGTTTTTGGAATATTTGTTCTGCTTCGTGTTCCATGTGGCTCCAAGGAGACCCCTCGAGCAGCTCACACAGCTCCACAGGGAAACAGGTGGGCATGTCAGCTGTGGAAGGGGGAATGGGACTCTCCCAGCCCTGCCTGCCCAGCAGAGTCCCAGGTTGACAGAGTGAGGACTTCTAGACTAGATCCTTGTGGACACAGCCATGATGGCAGGTCCCCAGGGGCCCTGCTGCTTTTACAACCTGCATCCTTATCCATGCCGCTGGAAGACTGAGAGTCAGCTCAGAAAGAAGACAGGGACAGGGAGAGAGAGTGGAGGGCGGGGAGACAGACGGAGAGAAGGAGACAGACAGACGACACAGGAACAGGCAGAGACAGAGGAGCCTAGTGAAGAGCCCAGCCTAAGGGAGGTGTGAGGGTCCAAGGACAGTCAGAGGGAGAAGGGAAAGCGACCAAGAGGCCGATGGTTCCTATGGAAACACCTAACTGGAGCCAGAACCAGCCCTCTGGAATGCTGAGCAATGCCCCCTCAGGCGCCACAAGAAAGATAATCATGCAAGTTCCTTTTCGGAAGAGCTGGGATGACTGTGGGACCCATTTCCATCAGTTTTTGAAAAGTAGCAGTTCATGTTTAGCGTTCTCCTGCTCTCTAACCCTGCATTCTCCTATCTCTACTCTGAGCAACACCATCAAAGACAACCAAGTGCAGCACAGAAACCACGACTGGATACCTCTCATCTTAGTCTTCTAAACATGTGCCATTTCTAATGTCTCATCCATCAGTATTCGCTCTTGAAAATAAATTTTTAAAATATATGTATAAAGAAAAAAAGGACAAGAAAAAAAATTAAGGTTTGTTGAAAGTAAGCATTGATGTTAAATTATCTGACCGACTTTGCATACCTATATCTATTCATCTGAACAACAGATTTGACAATGAAAATATGTCATGTAACAACCATTGTTAAATTTTTATTCTTGTTTTGAAACTGTACCACTTGTACTGTGCTAGTTACTCTGTTTTGTCTTTGTTTCTGCTATTTGTTTTTACTCTTTAAAGTAATTTTTTTTTTTTTTAAGTTGCAGGGGAAAAAAAAAAAAGAATAAGACCAAGTCTGGAAGTCCCGACAACTCCTCCATCTCCCCAGCAGCGCCTTCACCTGGACAACTCAGTTGCGTTTGTTGACTCCTCTTCTCCTCAGTCTGTTGCTAGGGTCCATCCCACCTGCCCGCCTCAGAGACCTCAGCATCCTGACACCTTCCTCCCCAGAGTCTCATCCTCACAAACTCCATCTCTGTGGGACATCTGGAAGGCTCTTTCTGAAACAAATGTCTCGCTGTTATGTCCTCCCCACCCAGACTCCCTCCCAGTGCCTACTGGACAACATGTCCTCTTCCTGACAAGCATCTGGTTCCTCTGTGCCCTCACCTCCCTCACCTGGGGTGGCTCCACAGAGGACCTGTCTCCTCTACCCCTTTCATTGGTTCATTCTCCCACTGGGCTGCTGGTCCAAACTCTCCCCTCTGGACTTCCTCCTCCAGGTCTGGTAAGGACTTCCTCCAAGCGATGGCCACCGTGCCCTCTCTGGGGCTCCCTGTGGTGTCAGATAACCGGCACTTCCGTCATTCATCCACCTTGGAGCAACACTCCCATGATCCCATCATCGCCCCATGTCCCTGAGCCTCTTTTTGCTCCACTCAAACGCAATCAGAACTCTTTGGATTCTGCATTCACGGATCCAGTCAACCACAGGTTGAAAATACTTGGGGAAAGCACATCTGTGCCGAACACATATAGACTGTTTTTCTTGGCATTCCCACCACAACAATACATGTAACAAGGATTTATTGGGCATTTGCTTTGCACGACGTAGTATAAATAACAGACAGTTGGTAGTCTAATTAAAGGAGTTTTTGTATAGGTTCTATGCAAAGATCACGTCATCTTATATAAGGAATTCAGCACCCACCAATCCTGGGTCCTGGATCCATCACACATGGGTTCTAAGGAGCAGCTGCCTAAGGAAAACCTGAGCATGCGCAGGGCTTGGCAAAGCCTGTCAAGGCGCCTGCTGAGCTGGAAAGCGATCCGCACACTGCTCTCGCGTCCCAGCTGTCAATTCTTACAAGCCCCGCCCACTCTACCATGAAGCCCCGCCCTACCACGAAGCCCCGCCCCACCCTACCATGAAGCCCCGCCCACCCTACCGCGAAGCCCCTCCCCACCCTACCATGAAGCCCCACAGTGTATCAGCTGGGCTGGGGTCACCTCTGAGTCCGCAGAGGACGGCACAGTCCTAGCTGCACACTGGCTTCCGTGAGTGTGTCAGGAAGGTAAAGGGAAGAAGAAAGGCAAGGAGTTCAAGTCTTTTCGTGTCACTTTCAAGCCACACTCCCTCGTGCACTTCTCAAAACCAGTTCCACGTAAAACCATGCGTCACTGAGGAGTGGTGTTAACCCTGAAAATATTCCGAGAGATCCAACCTACACTGTGACAGAATTTAAGGGGAAAGATTCAGAAAAGAAATAACTGCTGAGTTCTGTTTTCCTTTAACAATGTCTTTCCACAAACATTTATTTTAAAAATAATGAAGCAGTGGAAGAACTTCTGAATGGAAAAAAGTCCGCTACGCCAGAAATGCCAAAAGATTTCTACATCGTAGACTTTCTCTCTAGAAATGCCTTAATCACTCCGGTCAAAGCGCTCGGAAAATGTCCACTGTCCACCCAGATGCATCCCTTGACGCTAGGTGTGGCCTCTGGCTTCCGTCTGGCCTCCGTCCAGAGGCAGCTGTACGGGATCCCAGCCTCGCCAACAGGAGCTGGGCTCCACGTCCCCTGCCCGGGGTGAGCACACCATGCAAGGAAACGGGCTCGGAGAAAAGCTATCGCCGGACTTCTCTGCTGAGACTTGTGTGCAGAAAGATTTACTGTGTGGCATGGTGCACTTAAGTGGAATCCAGTAGGGCTTGAAGATATGATTTATGCATCTTATTTCTGCAGCGAACTGTGGAGCTGACCTCCACCCCGGACACTCGCGAGCAACTCGGTGGCAGCGCTGAGAGTTCACCGCACTCTCTCACCTCCCAGCCACTCCCAGGCAGGAGGCATTCATCAGTGCAAATATTTCCCACCTCTCCCCCTTTTTCCTTTTTTTTTTTTTCTCTCTGAAACCTTTGAGAGAATGGTTCCTGCGCTCTGCCTCTCTGCTCTGTCCTTCATTCTGCGGTCACATCCCTCCCCTTGGAGGTCCCTCCCTGCCCTTGAAGACACTGTCAACGATAACTGACAGCATCCATTCCATCAGCAGTCACGGGACGTTTTGGCTCTCATTGCCCCTGGCCTCCAGCAGCACTGGACACAGAGGGTGCATCACCGCACTGAGATGCTCTGCCCACTTGGCTGCCTCCACCAGCCCCATCCCACCCTCACCACCTTCCTCCTTCTCCCTGGCTCCTGAGTGCTGGGTCACGGCCTCTCATCAATTATTCTCTTCTTGGAAGCTAGATATTTATTTATTTATTGCAGAACCAGGGATTGAACTCAGTATCTTGCACTTGCCAGGCAGGCACTTGTGCTCCTGAGCTATCTCCCTAGCCTCTCTTCTTGGAAGCTAGAACTGTGTGCTAACGATGGCCTTCTTCCTCAGACCCTGTCCCTGCCCCTGCCCCTGCCCCTGTCCCTGCCTCTTCCTTCACCCCTTCTCCTCCTTCATCAGTACAAGAGGTTGAAATCGGAAAAATAAGATAGATGCTCTGAGCTGCATTCTAGCCTTTTATGTCTCTTATTTTAAGACAAGGTCTTGCTCAGTCACTAAACTGCCCGGGCTGGACTTGAGTTTGCAAGCTTCCCACCCCAGCCTTCTACATGGCCAGAGTTACAGGCACGCACCGCTACACTCAGCCCTTCCTGTGATTCACGTCTCCCAGAGCATTTCCTCTGCCAAGATGGAAGCTCGGGCCACCTCAGGGGGTTCTTATAGCTGCTCACTGAGGCAGATACTGGCCCCGCCAAGCGACTGGGCAGGTTGCAGCTTGTGGGAGCTCAGGTCCAGAGCAACCTCTCCTGGTGACACAGGAACACTCTCCTCCTCTACGCCCTCCCGTAGTTTGAACCAGCATCCAAGTGAGGCTCTACGCATCCCACATCCTGAAGATGGCAGGACTGTGCCCACAACCAGCTTTGTGACAACTCTCACCATTAGAGAGAGAAAATTCAGTTTGGGCCATACATGTCCTTTACAGGATTTCTCCGCGTTAGCATGCAAGGCACCAAGTTTACGTCGTAACCCTTTCTCACCTTTCCCTGGGTCTCCTTGAAGCACCTGTAGGGCGCCTGGCTGGCCTCGCTCTCCTTTTCTTCCCTCCAGGCTGAGGACTGGTCATTCCTAGTCCTCTGTTCAAGGCCACCTGTGGGCTTCTCTGATTTCTTTGGCAGCTCCTGGCTTTCTTACTGAAGGGACTCAAGGGGCCTGTGCTTGGGGCTCCCGAAAGCCACCCAGGGCGCCAGGAGCTTTCGCTCTGCGTCCTACCAGCAGCCGCCCTAGCCCCACCCAGCATGCATTTTCCCAGCTTCATTTGTTTTCCTAAACTGCTTTACGAAAGTTACTGGGTAAATGCCTCATGAAAAGATACTGGAAAACCTTGCAAACTGGCAAATGTCCGCTAACTATCCCTGGACCCCAGCTTAGGAAAACCAGGCTTACAATGTGTGGATTTTGCAACGGGGCCTGTGAGAGGAAGAGTAGAAACTTTGCTTCCAAGGTCGAATGTTGACGCTTTCAGGAGCCTTTGGTATCTGTTGGCTGCTGTCTCCCTCTGTGGACTTGGCTGGGTCTAGTCAGCCCCGTGGTCACCAGGGAAGCAACCATGCCCTCTGTGGCTGTGTTGCTGGGTGTCATGCACTTTAGACTTAGAATCTTTTCAACTTCTGATGGGCTTATTGGGGTGTAACCATTGAGAAATCCAGGGAGAGGTACCCCCAGCCTGCTCCCAGCTCTCTTGCCCATCCCCTAGGGGCCCTGCATGACACGGCAGTGTCCTCTTGCCTATTCCCCTCCCAGCTCCCTGCAGTTCATGGTGTCCTTTCCCTCTTGGAATCTGCAGCCCGATGACGGGGCTCTGGCTGTCACCTTGGTCTCCATGCTCTGCCTTCTGTCTCTGAAGGTGAAGCGCCCTGGAAGCAGCCGTTCTCACGTGGCCACCTCTGCCAGGCTGAAAGAGAGAAAGGCAAAGCAAAAAGAAAAGGAGGAAAGAGACGGCCCTCTGTCTAGCTGGCTTTGCATCTCAGCTCTGTGGGTCATGATTTCTGAGGCCCTGAGTAGGCCCACCACATATTCTTTGAGCCTTGGTGTCCCTGAAAACACGGTTACCTACAGTTTCCTTGTGAACTACAACTAGAAGCTCTGGCACTGGCCCCAGTGGAGCCAGCACTCTGTGATAGAGATCTGCTCTTTATGGGTGCGTGCGTACATGCATGCGTGTGTGTGTGTGTGTGTGTGTGTGTGTGTGTGCGTGCGTGCGTGTTGCAGTACTGGGGATTGAATCCATAATGTTTGCCTGAGTTACGTGTCCAGCCCCTATTCTTTATTTTGGAGGTAAGCTGGGCTTGAACTTGCCATCCTCCCACCTCTGCCTCCCAGGGTGCTTGAATTATAGGTTTGCACCACTACACTAGAGTGGGGTGGACCTGCTTGGCTGGATATCCGCTGTCCATGTCTGGGCCAGGCTCCCTTCTGAGCCCCTTCTGGGCTCTGAGCCAGCCAGGGGCACCTGCTTCAGTCGGCCACACTGTGTCTTCACCCGTACTCACCTCACTACCAGTGAGGTCGCAGGCCTGGAGCAAGAGCCCTGGAACAGGGTGAGGCCAGGGCCGCCTCACCAGGGACCTGCTGGGCACTGACATCTTGTTACCCCAAATGGCCGCCTCCAGCTACCTCTGCTTTCTCCTGTTCCCGCCCCCCAACATGGGACAGGCCTTGTCACATGCTGAGTCAGCACTCAGCCCACGTGGTGGACACACCTGAAGGGCAACACTCACAGCCCCCCAGAGTGCATACTGCTCAGCCCAGGCCCTGTCCATTGTGGCAAAGTCAGTAAATAACTTGTCGTGACCCCCAAGCCTGCACGGCAGCAAACATTCCTCCCCTCCATGCGCTGTCGCTCCTGGCTTTGGAGGTCACCACAGAGTCCTTGGGATCAGGTCTTGGTCCTGCCTGGGTCAGCGCCTTCGGCAGCAATCCTGATGGATGACAAATTTGTACAGTCTCCCTCCCTCAGCTTCAGGTCCCTAGAAAGCCCATAGACTGCATTGTGTCCAAATGTGTGTGAGTGTGAGTGTGTGTGTGTATGTATGTTCATATTTGTGTGTGTGTGTGTGTGTGTGTGCAACAAAAAAGACTGTGCTGTTTTCCAACCCATACAGAATGGAAAGCAGAGACAGAGGAGCAGTCAGGAAGGAGCAAGTCACAAAGGTTGATGATAAACTGCAACCCTCGCCTGCGCATTCCCATCCCCACATCCTGCAGCTGGCGCTGAAGAGGGAGGAGACCGCCGAGGGTCCAGCCTTGGGAGCAGAGCACGCCACACGCTGTCCAGAAGCTGCAGTGGGGGCTTCCAGCTGTGCATTGTTTCCAACTGTTCCAAGAGTAACAATAAGACTCATTTTTTGAGCCCCAGATCATCTATATGGTGGTAAAGTTGTGCAAAGACATTCTAAGAATAGCCAGTCCAAAGGATCTAACTAGTTGTGGGAGAACTGGTCCATATTAAAACCTGGCATCTTTTTAGGGAAAAAAAAACAAACACTAATTGCAACAGATGAATGAATCCACTCATTACGTGTGAGGCAATGGAAATGTTGACAGGCGCCTCAGAAGGGCCACTTCCTTAGAGAGCGGGAAGACATTCTGATGTGTAGACAAAAAGCCATTGTTTCCCACACAGGGGAATCTTGAAAAGCTAAGCTCAAATGAAAAGAACACAGCAGGGAGCCTTAACGGTCCAAGTGCACGCAGGGGCCTTGGTTTGCTCTCCTGTACTGCATGCCAACCTGGCCCCACCTGGGGCACACCCACCGGACCACTGAAACCAGGCATGGGGGAGCATGCCTGTCGTTTCAGTGCTGGGGAGGCTGAAAACAGGAGGATCACTATGAGTCCGAGCTGCGTAGTGAGACCCTGTAACAAATACTAAAAATAAAAGTTAAAAATTAAAGGATGAAAAACATTAGCAGTTCAGATGACCCAATGCATGCGACATTTTCACAAACAATGTGATGGACAATATTCGTTTTCGTGGGGCCAGC
Organism: Capromys pilorides; assembly: GCA_004027915.1. NCBI lineage: Eukaryota > Metazoa > Chordata > Mammalia > Rodentia > Capromyidae > Capromys > Capromys pilorides. Next base: position 14,310 of record PVKN010005431.1, on the reverse strand, counting down.
AAAATGGTTCAGCAGTCTAAAGCGCCTGCTTAGGCAACTGCAGGGACTGCGGTTTAATCCCTGGCACCACATGCTACACTAGCCCCATCCTCAGGGAGAGCTGAGCCAGCCATAATACAAAAAATAAATAAATATAAGTAAATAAAAAAATTTTTAAAGAAATATTTGTTTTCCTATGAAATAGATGAGCCAATACTAGTAAGTTAAAATAGGAAGAAAGGGGATGTTGCAAAGGTACCAGAGGGTGCCAAAAGCAAAGCGACCACTAGTCTGTGTCATGGGACACATCACTAGGTTACCAGATATGCTTCATCACGTGGATCTGAGTTTATTCTGTGTATTACTGAGAAATTAAAGTATCTTGGACCACAGTTACCTAGAATGTGACAACCAACCTGCCTTACAAGCCTCTCTGAGCCGCTCGGCGCCATCTCTGGGGACAGCAGTACACTACTTTCCATCGCAAATCCAAGCCACGAATGTGCGTCTCACGTGCACAGAATATTCAGGTCTCAGCCCTGGAGCTTAGAAACAGGTTTCACACCCAGTAAGACCTGGAAAGGAACATCTAACATCTTTATCCTCCTGAATTTCTTGTCTGTAATAGTCTATGGTTTTATCTCCGAAAAGTTCTTTTCTTGCAGGATTCAACTGGACAGGCGTTTCAGAAAGGCCACTTCCTTAGAGAGCGGGAAGACGTTCTGCAGCGACAGCGCTGCAGCAGGAAGGCGCCACTGTGGACTCTGAGCCTGCGACCTACCTCTTAGATCTGCTGGCCACGACCAGCTTTAGTCTCCAGGGGCGTCACAGTGCGGAGGCCCGGGGCTCTGGGCAGAGAGGCTGAGCGTGCACCCCAGCCCACTCCCCCCCTGTCCACGCCCTGGCTGCACTACACCTAGCATAAACCTAGCAGGACACAGACCTCTGGCCACCACCTGTGTCTCCCACCAGTGACACTGAGGACATGATAAAGGCTGCCTTATGAGGCCTGTGTGAATTCACGCTTGCGCAGCATTAGAAGAGGAGCCATGTGGGCTGTGGTAGTCACAAAGACCTTTACCATAACACTGACCAAAAAGAACAAATTGCGTTTCTCTTCCATACATCAGAGCTTACACGGAAAAATTCATTTGTCCCATGGAAGAAGCGGCAAAAAGAAGCACGTGACCCTTCATTAACTGCAAGGTGCCCACAGGTCTGGAGTATCAACTGACTAGCAGGTTAGGAAAGTTCTGGGCGTGTCTGGAGCTGATTGACACACAGGCCAGCCAACTGACAGTCAAGAATCTGCCCGGGTTCTGAGTGCCACCAGCCAATAAGCTGCTAGCCTGGATGGAATCAAAAAGAGAAGGAAGACGCGAGTGTACCCATCTGAAGACGTGGACCTGGGTGGGTGCGTCCTTGCCGCCGCTGCCTCTGGGCCTCGGTCAGCTTCCTCGGCCTTCTGTGCACACGCGTGCTGGCGGCTCTGGAGGGAGCTTCCCACACCCTGACCTCAGGCCCACTGGACATCCTCGATCCCTCTTGCCCTGTGGCTCTGGTCTTCTGGGGTCCGATAGCACTGCAGCGGGAAGGCAGCCACTGCGGACGCCGAGCCTGCGACTTACCTCCCAGATCTGCCGGCGTGACCACGAATATACTTTCATACCTCTGTTCCTCTCGAGAACCCTAACAATGCAAGGCCGGGGAACAAATGTGAAGTCGGGAATCTCGAAATGGCCAAGAGGGTGGATTTGACTCTCCACTGACTTCTTCTATTGCCTTAATCAGATTACGGACCGCTTTGAAAAGAACATTGTCCCCTTGAATGGAGCTCATTCAGCAGGAAAGACAGAGGCTCACAGAGGAGTCATAGGATGGCCCATTCCCACTGTCCCCGGGGTCTCTGGGGACAGTGCTGGCACAGGGAGGGTTCAGCTGATTCTGTGTTGGTCCCAGGCGGCAGGGGAATCAAACCCAGACAGTCCCCTTCCCCAAGGGAGCGCACGAAAATGAAGAGAAAGGGCACCGTTCTGCTCTGGGTCACCTTTGCTGCAGGGGATCCTGCAGGAGGAGTGCATGGCCCGCGCAGGGAGGCACTGCGCATGCGCCGCGGCTGCGTACTGTGCGCCAGGATCCTGCACCACCGCAGCTTTGTTCTGCGTATGTACAAAGTCGTGCGATCTTTGTGGTCTCATGCGGGCAGAAAACTTTCTGGCCATCAAATCCTAGCGCCCTGCTCTGGTGGCTTGTAAGGTGACAGCAAGTGGTCAGGAAGAAATCGAGCTTCGGAATCTGTTTGCTGGGGTACGCGGTCCACCGTGCTCATTAAGTGGGACGCCAGCCCCGCCTGTGTAAATGAGGTTGTGGCAGGGCCAGGGCGCCAGCCAGGCCTCGCGCCACCCGACCAGGGCTCTGTGGGGCCAGCGAGTGCGGGCCTGGCCAGGCTCAGCTGTGAGGGTGCACGTGGGGGGTTCTGCTGCGTGACTTGCTCGGGATCAAACTTGCTCGGGTATTTTGGTGACACGGGTCCCTTTTGCCCCACCATTCGCAGGGACCTCTGCGCAGCACAGGGATTCAGGCTGCCTCCGAGCTGGCTGCTCCCTGTGAGCCTCCGCAGGGCAGACTGAGGCTCCTCGGGACCCCAGGCTCTCACTGTGTGCAGAGCCTCCACCAGCCAAGGCCACATGTGATTTCTACCCTGCGGAAGCCCAGAGCCTCCAGCCGAGAGCCTTTTCCCTTTCTTGGAGACTGCGGGCTGTGGCTCTGGCCCCCCTCACCCTGCCAGCTCCGCCCTCTGCCCACGATGCCTTCGTTCACTGGCCTGGCAGCAGGGGCCGGTGCCTTTCTGCGTGGACCCAGCTCTTGGCTCCTCCGGGGACAGGAGGAAGCAGAGCCCTCTCGTCCCACCGCCACCCTGAGCCCAAGGCTCTGCTTAGTAAATGCTGCCGGATTTAACCTCTGTTCCTGGAAACGAAGCTCAGTCACCGAGACAGGACAGGACTCCGCCAGGGAGTTTTCAGCCGCATCTGCGCGGTGGCAGGCGGCAAGGGAGCCTTCCGAAGCAGCTTGTGCTCATTAGAGCGAGGCTCTGTGTGAGGTCCCGGATTCCTCACCCGGGGGCCGGTGGCGGCAGCCCCCCGCACCCCACGCTTTTGCTCTCCAGCTCCTCAGCCTGCCCCCATGGCCTAGCAGCCCACGAGTGCATCCCCCTCGGGCGGGCAGACTGCGCAGGCCTCCCGTGTCAGCACCGGGCTGGAATTTCCTCTCCATGGGCTAGGCAACCAAATAAGGCAACACAAATCTATGCTGCCTGGGAATTCTCAGAATCCTCTCAACTGCGTCCAGTGCTCGCTGAAACTGATGCCGCTTTCCCCAATTCATTTATTTTTATTTCCATAGCATTTCCTGGCAATGGCCAGGAATTTCTAGCAAAATTCTGGGAAGCCAGGAGGATGGATTTCATTGGATCCCTGCACGTCTGGGGCTGACGCGCAGACCGCCACGTCCACGGGGCCCTGGCTTTCTCCGCGGCTGGGAAGCAGGGTCACCACAGGGGTCAGCTGAGTCACAGGTGATCTGGAGACCCGCCTTCTTGCTGAACAATTTAAGGCCGCGTTAGTGTGTGTGTGCACACAGTATGATGCACAAGACATCTTCATGCCTGGCTCTTGAAGTCACACTGTAAGGAAGGGACCTCTCTCGTTTGAGAGCCACCGTGCATGCCACATCCAGACGCTGGTGGAGAACAGGAGAAACCGAGGGACACAGTCTGCCAGGAATAGGGCACCGGCGTCACCTGCAGCCATGGTGGGGCCACTCCAGAGAGACAGAACAAACAGGAAGGACAGGAGAGGGAGAAGGAGGCCCCGGAGGGCAGATAAGACACCAAGCAGAAGCATCAGGACAACAGGAGAGAAACACCTCCCGCTCCACGACCGGTCCCCAGGTGTGAAAGGTCACGTGGCAGGGGACCTGCTGCTGCCTGGGAAGGAGGACAGGGATGGGGCAAAGGGCGAGGGGGCTCCAGGTGCTTCTGTGCACAAGTGGGAGGGCACAGCTGCCCCATCAGGAAGAGCATCACGGGGCCCCAGGTCACATCTAGTCCCTGTCACAGCTGGACAGTGTCCCTCAAATTCATATGTGGACATCATAACCCCTAGCGCAGTGATAGCAAGGCTTTTCAAGACTGAACGGCTGGGCTGCAGCTCCAGACCCACATCTCTGTTGCCAAGCACCCACACGGCGATACAACAGGGACTTTCCGGGTCCGAGGAGTGGAACGATGTCCTCAGGGTGGGAGCCGACTATCACAGGAGGACAGCAGGGCACAGACACACAGAGGGACAACTCTATGAGAACACAGTGGTGACACGTGTTGGCACTCAGTGGGCAGTGGCGGAAAGCACGAAGTGGGAAGCTGGAGAGCAGGCACTTGGGGTCAAGGAGAATTCTAGATGTTGTCAGCTGCAGGGACAAATGTCTCGGCGTGGGAGATGCAGCTAAGATGTTGTGAGCCCGGCTCTCTGTGTCTAGCTGAAACCCGCTGTGATGGTTTAGATGTGGAATGTCACTGAAGGTTCACCTTGGTCCACGGTCAGTGGCACTGGTGGACAGCGGGGGGGATGCTTTAGGCGGTGAGGCCTGTGGTAGATTTTCAGTCATGCTTTTGAGGAGGACAGTGGGACCTTGGTCTCTTCTCCACGTCCCAGTTGTGAGATGAGCAGGTTCCCCTGCCACAGGTTTCCACCAGGCTGGGCCATGCTGCCAGCCACAGATACAGACAAGCGACCACAGACTGAGCCACTACAACCCTGATCCAGGAGTGGCCTTCCTCTGCATCCCTGATGATCTCAGCTATTTCCTGACAGTACCAGAAAGCAGACTGATGCATGACGCATGCTGTCATCCTGAATGTCCTCTCTGTCTCAATCTGTGGTCAGAGCTCTGGGTTGGCACATGTCACACTAGGGCTTCCCAGAGGTATGGAGACCTCTCAGATCCCTGCTTAAACCTCACATGGCTTCGTCTTCCTGCCCAGCCCTGCTCCCCAGGTGCAGCATCTGTTTCCACCTCTCTGCCCTCCTGTGCGGCCTGCATCCAGCTTCCCACTGGGGGACACCTCCCTGGAACAGTCTCCCTGGGCTCCAGTATCCACTGCTTAGTGAGCACCTTCTGTGCACACGCTCCTCCAGAAGCTAGGGACGCAGCCAGTGCAGGCAGAGCTGCTGCAGAGCAGGGCTCCACGCGGGCCATGGGGGCCATCTTTATAGAACGGGGGCAGGATTAGAAACAGGAAGCGAGGCTCAGCATCCTGGGAAGGAGGTGTCACAAGGTACTGACAACGGGGACCTCCTTAGCTGCTGACATCCACCTGGATGGGGAGGGACAGGTGAAATCTGGGCCCTCGGGGACCTCATTCCAGAGGGAGAGGGGATTCCAAGCAAGGCAGTGACCAAGGCCTCGTACAGGAGATTAGAGAAGTTCACATTGACCAAGAAGCACATAGTTTCACTGAGGAGGAGTACGGGCAGAGGAGCAGCAATGGGGCGCTGCAGAATCTGGGCCGCCTGAGGTGGTCAGGATGGGGGATACAGGGGTGGGGGAGGGGTGAGAGCAGGCTCAAGGGCCTGAGTCCACAGAGAAGTGCACAGGGAAGAGGAAGTGACCCCGGGCCTTGAGACCAGCAACAGGCTTTCACAGAAGACGGGGCAGGGGGTACAGCACTCTGGCTAAGCTGCCACAGCTCCGCCTTATTCTTCCACTGCTTAAAGACTAACGAAGGCCCATTAAGATTTCAGTGCTGAATTTTAAAACAAGGTGATGGGAAATCAACAATGGTTGTTATATTTCACATTGTTTTCTTCAAGGTAGTTGCTCAGATTACCAGATACAGGCATGCAAAATTAATTTTAAAAAATTAAACATTAACTATTCTTGTCAATAAACCAATGGAGAGTAGCGGTACAGTTCTCTTAGCTATCTTAGTGTGTGTGTGTGTGTGTGTGTGTGTGTGTGTGTGTTTCCCCTTCCATTTTCTGTTTTGCTTTCCCATATCCCACTTGTTCTTCCTTTTTGAGCGATTTCCTTCCCTTTCACAATATTCATTGCACCTAATTCTTCATCATTTTTAATGTTATTTTTACTTTGATTCTCTTTAAAAGAAAAATATAGAAGACATAGAAATATGACCATACAGGTACAAATATTTAGTAAAATAAGCATAAATATAAACATCAGCAAAAAGATTTCAGCGCAGGTGGGCACAGGGGTGCATGCCTGTAAGTAACTCCACCATTCTGGGAGCCTGAGGCAGGAAGATCACAAGTTTAAGCCCTGCCTGGGCAATTTGGTGACTTATCCAGACCAAGTATCAAATTAAGACATTTAGAAAGGGGTGTGGGTGGGGAGGCAGCTCAGTGGGCTAAGTGCCTGCCTGATTCAATCTCCGGTGCTGCTTGCAACGCTGGTGCCACGCTGTGCCAGCCACCAAAACCAGATGTGGTGGCTCACACCCGTGATCCCAACACTGGGGAGACTGAGACAGGAGGATCACTGTGAGTCCAAGCTGCATAGCGAGACCATGTACCAAATGCATAAATGCAAAAACAAAGAAATGATTTTAAAAAAAGTTTTTAAAGAGGGGTGTGGATTTAACGCAGTGTAAAGGTCCTGAGTTTAATATCTTGTATTGGGGAGCATTGAAGGATTCATGAATCTGGACAGCCAGCTATTCTCCGCTCCACTAAGGATGTTGGGGAAACTTTTATAAGGCGCTCCAGGGAGCAAGGCAAAGAAAATAGCTAAGAGGTAAGAGAAGGAGTTCCTGAAGTTTAGCTGGTGCTTTCTGATGAGTCAATCTTAATTTTCCTTCTATGTGATATGACTAAAATATAAAGTGAATATGCAAATTTAAGAACTATTATTACAATGAGATGCATTTCCTTTAACATCTCACAGAATCTTCCTCCTCGCTTTGAACCCACTTGTGCCATCTGTAGTGGGTTTCCAGCAGATGGTCAGCTTCTTACACTCAGCTGAATTAAAAGAGCACAGGGCTGGGTGTGGGAGGCCCCCCTGAAGATTGTTGCCAGCAGCATAAAGGCAGGACAGGAGAAGCTGCTAAAAACACTTAGGGATGCTGTTCCAAGAAGCCATTGCAGCTGTTGGAAGCTGCTGGTTCTCTTGGGCTGTTCTGCAGGAGGACCCTGTCGTGGTGGCTTTCTCGACGAACTTTGGAGGTACTCTGGTCCTCATCTTTAGCATTGCTTCTGGGCTCTGGAGGGGAAGATGGTGCACTGCTCAGCCACACAAAGCTTGTTGCACTGGCTTTTCTCATGGGAACTCGACCTTCCTCATCACTGGAGAAGCTCGGGACCTCACTGTTGCTGATGGCTGTGGTACTTTTGGGGGAGCTCTGGTGCTTACCTTGAGGGTTGCTTCCTGGCTCCAATTCAGATCCCTCAGCCTCTAGCACAGACCCTTCAGCCCATTGGTATAAGACTTCCAAGCTTCCACTACTGACCTTTGGGCCTTTCCAGCACAGACTCATGAAATTGGTCTGCATGAGACTTTGTCATGGGCTCTAGGCCTCCATTTCAACTCATGGGAGACATCATTATGAGCTCTAGGTTCTCAGCTGGATTCATGGAAGATATTAGGATCTAAGCCCTCAGCTGAAGTCTATAAATACTAAAGTATTGATGAGTGTGGACGGATTTCCTGCACTTCTTGTATATGATTCTTAGATGATTCATTACAAAATACTATTACAAAATGTGTCCTGTAATATATTGTTCCTCTTGAGAGAACCCCAAACCATGACAGCATTATTCCTGCTATTTTCTATAGCATGTCTGGAAGTCCTCTTTCCTCAGTGTCTTTAGCTATGCTATCTTGGATGCTCTGATGTCCTGAACTAATTAAAAATGCTTTCCTTTCATGGTCCATCATGGCTTTCACCTACATGTGATCATGAGTACAGCTTCTCAGAGGTGCTCAATCCACACTGTGTGATGCTGCGATCCACGGACTGTGAGTACTATGTTGGCCCACTGGTTGGCTAAGCATAGCTCTGGCGGTGAAGAGTGGGAAGGCCCTCCCTGGGGACAAGTGCCACCTGCCGTAAGAGCAGGCAACCTAGACAGGACAGAAGGAACAGGACGAGGGCTGAGGCCAGCCCTGGTGGCTTGCTGCCTTGGCATCCTTCTGCTTGCCCTGAGCCGGGCCTCCTCTGTGATGCCCTCCTGTTATGGTTTGTGTATTAGGTGTCCACCCAAAGCCTCATGCAGTCATGGGCGGCTTCTGGAATGTGTGATTGGTTATTGTGGGTGTGGGTGCTGCACCTCCCCTGGGGCAGGTGATGTACATTTCAGTGTAAGGAAAGAAGAGAAGTTAGCTGCTGCCAGCTCTCCCAGCTCTCTTGCTCTTAGCTGCTGCCATGAAAGGTTGCCCTCTGCCATGTGCCTCTCTGCCTTGGAGCCAGCTGAATATGGACTGAAACCTCCAGTAACTGTGAGCTAAATAAACCTTTCCTTCCCTCATTTTCAGTGTTGGGTATTTGTCCCAGCAATGAGAGAAGGGCAACTAAGACAACCCCTGCCATGCACCCTGCCTTGAAGCCTGTGGTTACTGGCTGAAACCTGAACAAACTGGGAGCTACAATAAATGTTTCCCTCTTTAACTCTGAGTGTTGGGTATTTTGTCTCAGCAATGAGAAAAGTGACAAAAGTATGGCCATTCACAGTCTCTATTGCACCTTTCAGATTTTATTTACTCTTTCAGATTCTCATACTAGCAAGACAATACTATGTTTGCACATGTGATTCTGATTTATTTCACCTACCAATACAGTCTCTAGTTGTATCCATTTATCTACAAAAGCTTCAAACTTATCTCTTTTATAGCTGAGGAGTACTCCATTGTGAAAAAATACCACATCTTTTTTATCCATTCCTCAGTTGCTGGGCATCTGGGTTGTTTCCAAGATTTAGCTATGACAAATTGTGCTGCTGTAAAGATGGATGCGTATATGCCACTGTGGCGTGACGATTTCAGTTCTTTTAGGAAAAATGCCTCAGAGGGGACCAGCTGGCTTGAATGGGGCATCCAATTCTAGCTTTTCGAAGTGTCTCTGTGCTGATTCCCACCATAGCTGTGTCCACCTGCGTGCCCACCGGCAGTTGCACTGCCCATTGCTGATGGTCTTGTGAAAGGAGCAATCAGTGCTTACATTTTCTTTCTTTTTAGTTTCTTATAACTTTTGTTGTTCTTTTGTTTTGCTTCAGATTTTGCAGGTGAACTGGACATCTACACCACTAATTTAAAGATCGCACTGTGCCATATAGCAACCACTAGTCCTATTAGTGTGTCTAGTGAAATTTTGCACTGTTTCTAATGCTTTTTGGTTTGGTTTGTTTTTTTACTATTTTGTATTATTTGAAAAGTAAAAATAGCAATGCTACTACTAATAATAATAATAGCAATAATAATAATAATGATAGCCACATCCACTTTGGGGAAAAGCCAAAAGTTTGATGGAGCCAGATCCACAGAAGAAAGTGAAGGACACAGGCTCGCTTTCTACAGACGCTCTTCTGGCTGGGTGACACGTGACAACAGCGCGTACTGTACTTTTTATCACATTTGGTAAAGACCCTCATGAAAGAGGACTCCCAGCACTGCTTCAAAAAATGGGAAGCGTGACTCGAGAAGCGCAGGTAGGCAGGGCAAGTAGAAGGCTTTGAGCAGGATTAATGGCCCTGTGTCACTTTCTGCAAAACATTTTTAAAATGCAATCACTCCACCTATTCCACCTCGCATCTCATGCTCCAGTGTGGAGCTCAGCCTCGGTTTGCCCACGCAGGAGCCCGGGTGCGGAGATGCCCCTCACCCAAGTGCTCCCAGATCACGTGTGTTCCTCATTGGCCATCTGTCGGTGTGACCAGACAGTGAACATGAACAAGGGTCCCAGAGCTAGACTCTCACACACAGCCCCTCCTCTGGCCCTCGCTCCCCACTTCGCAGAGTTGGCAAGTGCTCAGAAGGCTTCTAAAGCCAGAAATTTGAGCACATAAGGCTGCTCTCTCTCTCTCTCTCTCTCTCTCTTCCCTCACTCTCTCTCTCCCCCTTCCTTCTCTTCCTCCTCCCCAGTCTCTCTCTCTCTTTCCCTCCTGCCCTTGCTCTCTCTCTTTCTCTCCCCTTCCTTCCCTCCCTCCTCCCCGGTCTCCAGTCTCCATCTCTCTCCCTCTCTCTCTCTCCCTCCCCCATTCTCTCCCATCCCCACCCCTCCTCTCTGGTCGTGTAAATAGAAATCCCTTCGTTTAGAACGAGCCTCAGCCTTATCTTGACTCTCAGGCCAGGAACGGCACAGCAGAGCACAAACAAAACTCCACTTGCTCAGGCACCTGCCCAGAAAACAGCACGCACCAGCCCGTGCTGCATTTCGCACTGGGTGACTTCACCTGGCACCTTTCTAGGTAAGCGGTGATGGCGATGACTCAGCAGGACTCTCGGGGATTAAAAGGGTGGGACGAGGTCACCCTTCTGAGAGAGGCCCCCAGGCAGCTATGGGGCAGGGAGGGAGGGCCCACCCCTGAATGGGCTGCTGGACTGAAATCAAGTTCCTTAATTGGATGTCATGAGTGGGGGATGGGCACTTGGCTTCAGAAGCTCTGTGCTTCTTGACTTCTTTTGAATCCAAATTAAAGAGCTGCAACTGAAATATGAGGAGCCAAGAGGAAAGCAGAGGCCCTGGCTGTGGAAGGAGGACACTCCCACGGGCGTGGTCTGTGGCCAGGCCATCCATGGGCAGCTGGGCTGAAGGGGGACAGGCGTGCTCCGGAGGGCATTTCTAAGGGCCATGGAGGATGCATGAAGGAAAGAAGAGGAGGCTGGACTAACAAGGGAGACTGGGACCTGATGTCTGTTTGCATCCCGTTTGTGCCCGGTGGATGCGCACGCATACATCCGCATGCATGTGTGTAGGAGCCTTGTACCCAGATGTGCAGATGCATGCACTTGTGTGTCAGCATGTGTGAGCACCAGCTTTAGGGGAAAGGAGCTAAAGTCTGATTTCCTGTTAATCTGACAAAGCAGCAGAAGATGAATCTGTGTGGGAAAGACAGGAATGGGCCAGAGTCGTGAAATGCATGCTGAGCCCCTGCTGCTGCCCTCACCTGGGTTCCGATCACAGGACAGAAGATGCGCCCACAAGAACACATTTATACCAGAGCCGGAGTGTGGGAAATGGCAGCACCTTGGGAGCAGAGGAGAGGAAACTTGGATGGTGTAGACCCGCGGGAGGCTCACTGCTCGAGGAGCTCGGGGCTGAGGAAGCTCAGCCAACAGTGCAGTGCACGGGAGAGAGGGCCTGCAGCTGAGAAATCCAGCTGCTTGGAACAGGAAGGCATGATGTTAACCGTGCACACGGAGCATGACAAGGTCTCGCAGGCCGCCCTTCCTCTCCCAGAATTTGGACCACTGCTACAGTGAGCTCTTGATGGGGGAGACGGACTGCACAGTCCCCGCTCAGGTGGGAGCAGGTCCCAGCCACCTGCAGGCTCCAGGGAACATTGTGCAGCTGCTGGCCAGAGATGTTCACACCCCACGGGGACAGGGCCCAGGTGACCTGCCTTCTGCAGAAGATCTGCTCAAGTCCTCCCATGTGTGACACAAGCTAACTCGTTGAATGCAAGCACAGGAAGGAAAACACGTTCGAAATTCGAATTAAGATTAATATCTTCCCAGGGACTTAGAGGGAAGGCTGCTCTTACAGAGGAAGTGAAGCATTTCTGCAAACTAAAGGAGTGCTTTTCAAAAGCTTCAGTGATGGGCCCTGTTATGGTTTATGTCTGGTTGTCCCCCCAAAGTCTCATACAATCATGGGGCAGGGACTTCTAGAGTCTGAGACTTGAATCATGATCCACTGGGATTATGTGTTTTAGTACAAATGGGATTATGGGTCTGAGTCCTTCTGGGATTATGGATGTGACCTAAGGTGGATAGGTTGAGGCAGAGAGCCTGAATGTAATATAAAGAGAAACAGAGAGACAGATGCTGGCTGTTGCTCTCTGCTCCCTGGTTGGTTGGTTGCCTCTGTCACCGTTTTGTCGCTGTTCTGCCACCATGAACTGGATGCTCTCTGCCCTGTTCCACTCAGCCTTGGGCCAGCCGAATATGGACTGAAACCTCCGGCAAACTGTGAGCTCAATAAACCTTTCCTTCCCTCATTTTGTGTGTTGGGTGTTTGTCCCAGCAATGAGTAAAAGTAACTAAGACAGGCCCAAAAGCAGCTTTAAAAAAAGAAAGAGAAGAAGCAACCAAACAAAAAGCAAATTAGTGAATAGAAAGATCAAAGAGGGCTTCTCCCAAAATTGGGACACAGTGGCAGAGAAGTAGAAACTACAACAACAATAGCAACGACAAACACAACAGATGCGGAAGTTCCAACAGCCGGAAGAGTCCCCGTGCAGAGGTGCAGAGGGGCAGCGCGTGGGTTGCCCAACAGCCACACCCAGCACCAAGGACTAATTCCGCCAACAGGTGCCAGGAGGCAGAGCCCGGGTGCCAACCAGGAAAGACCCCGCCTGTCCTCAGCTGCTGGGCCTAGGGCTGCCCCTGAGGGGTTAAAAGTCCCCCACGTACACACTTGGGGCTCAGCCTTCCCGGGGCAGTTGCACCCTTGAGCAAGGAAGCAGGGGTGCGAGGTGCCCACTTACACCCAGATGCATGAGAGTCCAGCAGAGGCTGCTGGGATGTGGGACAGTCAGACCCTCCTGCTGTCCACCCTCCTGCCTTGCTGTCTACTGATGCTGGGCTCGGGGCAGTGCTCAGTGGGAGCATACTGCAGCCACCCTGGCCTGGGTGCTCCACTACAGGGAGATCATCCAGCACTGGGGATACAGAGAAATTCCCAGAAGCCTCTGAGAGCATGCGAGAGAGGGCTGATCCCCAAAAGAACTCAAAATCCACAGCACATACACTGAAGAGAGCAGTATCTTCCAAGGGGGGACCGTGGAGCTGGACCGTGGGGACAGGGCGCCAGCCTCCCCTCTGGAAGCAGCAGACAGGAGCGAGAGACAGAGCAGGAGAGGCAGTCTGGGACCTGGCTGCGAGTCTCAGGAAGGTGCCATGCAGATCCTGAAAGGAGGCAGAAGCTGTGCTCAACGCCTATCTCCTGAGACTTGAGACAGGACAGTGGCTGGGTTGATGCCTGTCTTGCGCCTTCCTTCCCCAAGTCTCCCCAGGAGAGACAAGAGCCCCTTCCTCTGTGTCCCCTCTGATGTTACTTCATGGCCACTCTCCAGGCTGGCTGTCCCTCTCAAACACCTGCCACCCAACCCTGTCACCTCTCAGATGTGACAGAGATCAGGCTGGGAAACAGGTCTGCAATCAACATCCCTGTCCTCCCTGAGCCCCAGGAAGCCATGAGAAACACAGCTAGCATTGGTGTGAGGACGCTACAGCTGTCCTGGACACTCACACCAGCTCTGAGAGGTGCCTCCCTACCCCAGCCAGCTGGAACTGGAACCAAGCAGAACTGAATTTGGACCAACGCAGGCTCTGAGGAGAAGGCTTGAGGTTAAACCAATCGACAGAGGCCCGGTGTGTGGATCTGATTCTATTCAAAAAGAGCCTCCCTTGGTGTTCTTCTACATGCGCTCATAATCCTACTGGGGATTCTTGTCTGAGTGGTGTGGAGATCTCAGTTGCTTTTAAAAAGAGCAATGAACACCACAGGCCGTTCACCTGAGGAGCTCTGGAGAGCGACAGCTGACAGGGATGCTGTCCTCAGAGCCCAGAGCCTCTGTGCATGACGAGGACAGGAGCAAAAGAACCCTTGACTGATTAGTGACAAAAGATTAGTCAAGAACCGGGCAAATAACTCAGGGGATTAAAGTGTCTGCAAGCAGATGCAGGAGCCTGTGATGCTGGCCCTGCCCCGGGGCATGCTGAGATGGCAATTGGGACGATGTAGAGGTGTGTGTCTGTAACCCCAGCTCTCCAGAGGCAGATCACTATGAGTCCAATCTAGTAGTGAGACCTGGAACACCCTGTAGACCCTTCCAAGAGAGAGAGAGAGAGAGAGAGAGAGAGAGAGAGAGAGAGAGAGATTCGTCAAGATCACAGCTCCAAAAGACAGCAACTAAGACTGTAAAAAGAGAGCAACTCCGGAGGCCATGGAGAGCAGGCAGGAGGAGCCTACCATTATTTCTGTGTCACGACTGTCATAGGAGGGCAAGAAGCAAGAGGAGGCACCCAGCCAGCTTCAGCTTATGACCTCGAAGCTCCCAGAGCTAATCCAGAGAGGATGAGGCCAGGGAAGGAAGC
>PVKN010005430.1:0-30745 GCA_004027915.1 Capromys pilorides | reverse complement strand
AATTTTTGCCATAATTTGTTTAGTTATTATTTGATTATTTTTACAACAAAACTATTTTAGATAACTTTACAACTTTCAAATGTATTTTATTTTCCTGCCTGTTGATAACATTTATATACCTTTGAAGATACCATTTCCTTGTTATATTCTCTCTCTCTCTCTCTCTCTCTCTCTCTCTCTCTCTCTCTATTTGGTACAGGGTCTCACTATACCACTCGTAGTGATCTTCCTATTTCAGCCTCCCCAGCACTGGGATTACAGGAGTGTACCACCACGTCTCAATTCAGTTGTGGGCTCTGTGTGTCCAGGGGTGGGGCCAGACCACCGAGGCAAGCAGTACGGAAGATCAAACCCCAGTCCTTGCACTTGCCTAAGCAAGTGCTTAGGCTGCTGAGATATCTCTCCAGCCCTGACTTCTTAAGGCATGTTCTAAAAACATTATTGTTTACCAGAGTAGACAATACTAGAGTATTTGGTATTGGTGACTCTGCATTGTGAGGCAATTCTGTTGCTCACTGTAGTTTGATCATCTTTGAGTCAAATGGCAAATTTCTGTCTTTTCTAGGTACTCTGGCCTCCTATTCTATTTACTATGTGGCCAATATTTTATCTGATCTCATGTCTGATTCCACCAATAGATTGTTAGCATTATAAGGCAGTGACTGTATCTCACTCAATACAGGACCCATGACATGGAATATCGAATAGACATGTGCAGAATGAATGAATGAATTGCCATTGAATGACACTTACATGGTGGGCTAAGTGCCACACACTCAGGAAGGGCTTGGTTCAGGTATGCTTTTGCCACTCTGAGGAGTTCTAGTCTAAGTGCCAAACTGTCCTGGGGAGTGATGAGCCAGGGTTGGATAAACAATGGTAAAAATCCAAAGGCCAGTGGAACCACCTAGAGGAGTGACCCATTAACCCAGACTGTGGAGTTTAGTTCCTATGACTCAACATCCTTCTTACTAACCTTAGAGGAGCCATGGCATAAGCCATAAACTGCGAAGATTCCAAGATTAAGGACTCCTAAGGCCAGGAGCTCCATTCTCCTCCTACTGTGCAGGACAGTGGTTGCAAATTTGCACTGCAAGACCAGCCACTTAGATTCAATTTCCTCTTCAACTTATTCATTATGTGCTCCAGGTTGTTCTTCCCCATGAGCTTCACTTGCTCTGTCTATAAACTGAGAAAAAAACAATAATGCCTAACCCAAAAGTTTATGTCAGGTTAGTGACCCATGTAACAAGTAATCATGAAGCCCCTACTATGTGCCCAGCACTGTTCTAAGTGGTAAGGAGACAACAGTGCACGCAGACCCACAGAATCTGTCCTCAGGAGAGTTGGTTCATGGAACTCAGGGTCCTGAGCAAGGAAGCAGTTGCTCCAGGTGGTCATGCAAACCCAACCAGCGGATCATTTCCTGGGTTTAGAAATGAAGACACTGAAAGAAGAAGGGAGCAAGAATCACTTCCAGATCCCAGGCCACGATGAGGGAGAAAGGGACCATAAATAGCAGCTTTGCCAACTGCAGCTCTGTCCTGTTGCAGCTCACTCTGGTGGAGCACGGAGGCAGTGCTTCTCAGGGCCCTGAAGCCCAGAGAAACAGGAGCTTTGTAAACAAAGCTCTGTGTCTCCAGCCACAGAGCAGGTTCAGCAGACTCCCCTGGCTCCACTTCTTGGAAAGAAGTAGTTCGCTTTTGCCAGAAGAAAATAAACTAAAACAGGAAAGTGCTTCATGATTCAGTGGGTAACTCAAGGCCCTTGAGGTGTGAGGAGGTCAGAAGATGTCATCCGCGGCTTTCTGCAAAGCCCAGAGTGTGGAGAAGCCAGATTTCCTGGAAGAAGTGAGCGTGCAGAGTGTGTGTGTGTGTGTGTGTGTGTGTGTGTGTGTGTGTGTGTGTCTGCTGTACTATGGGTTTGGGGTCTGGCGATATAGGTGCCTATATGTGGTATGCGTTGTTGCCCCTACTGGGTTTCTAGGTATATGCGCCTTCCTTGAGGGAGAGGTTGTGTACTTTTACCATGAATGATAAGCAGGAAGAAGAGAGAGGAAGCATAGACCATGAGAAAAGGCCTGAGCCAAAGAAGGATGAGGTTGAGGGACTTCTGGGGAAGCGGGTTGGATTGCTGAGTAAGGCCTTGAAGAGCTCCTTCCAAGGATGCCATGAGGAAGCAGACCCACAGGGTGGCCAGTCACAGCCTCCACAAAGGGCCTCTGGTTAGTCTCTGACCTCAGAGAACAAGGCAGGCCTTGTGGGTTAATTCAAGCCCTGCAAGACTGACCTCCCTTGGTTCTTCTGCAGCCTGTCTGAGAACTGGCCTCCAATTGCCGCACCTAGGGACCTACAGTAACAGGGAATTGTGGGATTGCCTGCTGGTCCCTAACTACAGGAACTAAGCATTGCCAGCAAGAGGGGAATTAAAGCTATCTCCAACTGGCACTGATCTAAAGACTCAGAAAAAAGAAGAAATCCCTGAGGCTTCCCTACCCCCAGCCAGGCCCTTCCCCTGCCTTTTTTTTTTTTTTTTTCCCTCAGCAAGGGAAGCTTTGTGGATGACACACACCTCCGCCAATTCCCTCCCGCCCACCTTGGGGAGCTGGCCCAGACTTGATAAAAGAGAATGAGTTATTCACAGTGGGCATGAAATACTGAAGCTATTGCCCTTGGTTAAAGAAACAAGGCCGCCCAAGGAGAGCACCTCTTGGGAACGATGGCATCAAGGTGCCTCAGGACAGCAACAGAGCCAGCAGTAGCCTGTGAAACAAGGATAGTGAGGCAAGAAAAAGCATTCCCCCAAGAGAAAGTCAAGCCCTATAGAACTCTCCCTTCTGGGAAATAGAGCTTCCAAAAATTTGAGGACTTTAGAGCAAAGGATATTTTATTTTCATTATGATAGTGGCAGTAGTCCTGGACTTGTCCCTGATCTGAAAAAGGCTGGCAAAGTAGTTCACAAGGACAACCACCCTGAACACCAGTAGCTCCTGTGCTGGAGCCTAAGCTAGGTATCTACTTCCTGTGGCTCATTCTGAGCCTCTGGAGAAAGAACACCTCCTCTCCCCACAAGTACACAGGGCTTCCAGAGGAGTCCACCCATTGCTCCCCAAGTTCAAGCATGTACAAATGAGGCCCAAACCCAACATAGGGGCTGTCCTACCCCACCTGGAATTTTCCTATAGGACTCAGTCTCAGCGTCTGTTTCAGTTGGACAGACAAAAGCAGGGCTCCAATTTCAAGATGGCATTGATAAAAGCTGTACACCTGTCCACCTACAAAAAGGAGCATCCAGCAAACAAGAGGTGAGCATGGAGACGCTGCCTTCTCCACAAACACGCTCATGCCCGTGCTACAGAGAAGCCAGCTTGTACAAGTCAAGCTGAACTTTCCCATGTGGTCCCCACCCTCCCAGCATCCCTCAGTTCCACCTACAGTTAAAATATTATTTTCTTTCTGACTGGCCAATGGTTTTGGGCCTAGGGAAAGCCCTGCATGTATCTGCTTAGGATTCAGAGTTCAAATAGAATTGGAACTCAAGCATCAGTCATAAATGGTCCCAGCCTTCTATTATCCCTGTATGTGAGCCTTTCTAGGGAACACCTTCAGAGAGCCTGAAGTGAGGGACATGGTCATTTTACTTTCAATTACTGTCAGCAGGAAGAGAGAGAGAGAGAGAGAGAGAGCGAGAGAGAGAGAGAGAGAGAGAACTGCCCTGGCACTGAGATCAGTGAAGGGTAGTGGGCATGAATTATGTATTACACCCGCAATAGAGATAAGAGTGGAATGGGAAAAATCATAACCCTATTAATAATGGAAGTGCAGTTTGTAAACTCTCCACCAGGAATAATTTGCATTGCAATATAAACAGGGAGTATAACAGAGCAGCCGGCAACGATGCTTCAATAAAATATAAAAGCCACCATTTCAAACATTAAAAGTCATGATTAAATTATAAGAATCTGTTCAGCAGGATGTACAAGGAGAGGTTATGTGCTCTGACTCCATCTGAGCCCTGGGTCAGCGGTTCCTCCACGTGTCTATCAGGAGCATGAACTGAGTACTTGGCTCCTTCAAACATTAGCAGTGAGTGCGTTTAGTAGTTGTGGTTGGGTACTTACTAAGCACACCATTCCAAGCGTGTTGGGCACAATCACTAATTTAATTCTTGAAGCACAAAAGACAGAGGCGCTGGAACATCACAGTGTAAAGAAGACAAAGATGTTCGAGGCCTGAGTGCCTTAGGCTCTCACACTGAGAAGCTGGAGACGCTGCATGACAATATCAGAGGGTGTGAGCCCCGAGTTCATGGTCTGGAGCACCATGCTGTGCTATCTCCAGTGCTCCTTGAGGACCAGTAGAAAGAAAGTTGAGTCCATTCATAAAAAGTAATTTGAGCATGTTGAGACTTTCTCTACCTGAAGACTATATAAGCACAAGCTTGCACAAAATGGAGGCACATCCACTGAAATATTTCAGAACATAGGGCTGCAGTGCCTTCAGGAACATGGTGATGTTCTTAACTGCCTTGCTAGTTCCTAAGATAGCTACAGAACAGCAAGAGGAGTTGGGCTGGAGCAAGACATCCCATCATGGTAGGACTGCAAAGTGTCTTGGGCAGGTGGCCAGGCTCCTGGCCTCTCTGATCAAGGCAAATGTTGCCATCTAGAGTTGACTCAGCTGGATTTTGTCACTACTTACCAAATCCCCATCCAATGACATGTAAGGGCCTTTGTGAGAGCAATTCAGCAAATCACAGGTCTTCCTGGTAGATAACAAAAGTAGGGAAGATATTCTCCAGGAGATGAGAAAATCTGTGAACCAGGATGTCACAGAACTGGGTAACTAGAAGCTCCAGAACTTCCAGGAGGCACAAAGCCTCCAAGCCCAAGATGAGGAGGAGCCTGCCAGCCCATCTAACTCCCCACTGTCTTCAGTTCGTTATTGATATTCTAGATAAGAAGCAGCTAGAATTAATTTCTCAACACCTGTCCTGTCTCCCCCTACACCCAGATCTCTTCTCTACCTACACAATCCAAGACATATCCAAATGAGGGTGTGAGGCTTACAGGAAGACAAATACTCACTATCAAGAAAGTGCTCCAGATGTCTCCATGTGCCATTCATCCATCCATTTCTCCCACATGAGGATCTCTCTTAAGGCTGTGTCCAAATGTCCACAAGGCTGCAGGCCGTGGGACCTTAGTAAGTACCTGTAGTCTCTGGATCATGTGATTGCCCTTTTAGCTCTTCTCCCCCTGAGCTCTGACCTGCTGAGAGGACTTCTTTCTTCCTATTCCCAGCTCTAACCCCTTCTGAATTGACTCTATCCTTTTTCAACCTGCTTGTCAAATCCTAAATGATTTTAAGAAAAAGTTAGAAGTTACATTAAAGGTTTTCCTCATTGTTCTGTCAGTCAAATAATTCAATTGAGTGACTAACCTTAGAATTAAAAGGCTTAATACTTGCACAAGAGGGGGAAAATGATAGGGAGTTGTACAAAGATGACAGAGGAAAAAATGATCAATATGCAATATCATTTTATTTATCCATCATCATAGGCTCATGAAGCATTATCCTCTTTATGTGACACAGGAGGAATCTAGGGGTCTGGAAATGGAGATCATTTGTCAAGTCAATTGTTCCCTTGCTCAGCTTGGTGTTGAATAAACTGGGGTTATTTGGGATCTTGCTGCTCAAAGTGTGGTCCTTTGGTCAGCCTTAGCACCATCTAGAAACTTGTTAGAACTTCAGGTCCTACCCCAAACTCACCAAGTCAGAATCTGCATTTTAGTAAATCATGGGCTGATGTGTGGCCATGTTGTAGTTTGAGCAATGGCTCTCCATCTTCATAGTGCATTAGTATCACCTAATGATTAGGTCTGGGGTAGCAGCCTAAGAATTTGTACTTCAGTAAGTTGATAGCTGCTGCTACTGTTCCGGTAACCACACTTCGAGAACTTGTGACCTATGACAATCTCATAAGCTTGAACTATTTTCTTCCATGTATTAAAAGGAATCTTGCTGAAGTCCTGCTGTACACCATTTGCTACTACTCATGAGTCATGGGGCACATGAACATGAAAGAGAATCCCAGCTCACCTTCTAAGAGTGGTTCCAGTTATGAAAATGAAAGTCTAACCCATCCCTCATCATGAGGGTGTCTGGGTGCTTCTGGAAGCCCCAAGGAGGGCCTGGGAGGTAAAGTCATGGTGAATAGAGAATTTTGACAGCTCACAGGAAGATTAGATTATTTCATATTTGGGCATTGTAAACACAGTACTTATGGGCTTATTCAAGGTCCTCCAAAATATACTAAAACTGATGAAAACATGATTTCAAGAGCTCTTGGAAAGCATGAACAAAATAAATTAATTTTTTCATTAAATGTATGCACATTGACACATATAGCAGCTAGTGACTGCACTCTAGGTGATGTATTCTAATTAGAGATGTCAGTGCACCTTGAAATGTTTGCAATGATGCACAATTGATGCACAAAAATTAAAGATTTCAGAGCCCATAAATACCCTCAAGCTTTGGGGTGAGAGGCCACATCCCAAGAGTGAGGGATAGCATTTACTGTTACTTCAGCTCTTACTCTGAAGGCAAAAACCCTTTTCACTGCCTCCACCGATGAAGATCTCCCTGCTGACAGTGTCCCAAGGGTCCAACATGGCAGTATGCCTGGGGGGCTTTCTCACAGCTGCCTTTAACATTTCCTGCTGGTTTGGGACCTGCTGACCCGGTGACTGATGCAGTGTGTCAGCCACACCCAGGGGTCACAGCGAACATTTGCCCAGGTGCTTGTCACAATCTAGGAGCAACCATAGGTCCTGACACCTTGTCACAGTGTCACCACAACCCAGTCTTATTGGCCTTTACATGTTGCTGCTCAAAGACACAGCAAGAGACATTGGTGACTGATAAAAAGGAGAGGGGTCCCTGGAGCCCAGACTATGTTCCCATACCTGCAGCAGGAAGGCTGTCCCAGTGGAGTAGGCAAGGGAAGTCTGGACATTTATGAAGCACTGAAAAACTGGACCTTTTGGCAGTGAGGGCAACTGAGAATGAAGTAAAGATCAGGGATGGAGTCTGTCCAGGATCGAGTACAGCACCACATGAATATTCTTTCAGGAATATATCATAAGGAAATAATCAAGCACATAGTCCAAGATATATGAGCATTTTGGTGCCCTTTAAAAGAGTAGAAAGTTAGAAACTCCTGCATTTAATGTGTTACCTTGGGCATTATATATAATTATCAACGCCTCGATTACATCAACTATAAAATGGGAAAAATAAGACTTGCTTTATAAATGTAGAATGAGAAAAGGCACAGAAATGGCTTTGCATAGCATTTGTCCAAGAGGAGTTTCAATAAATATCATTTCTAAAATTATATACAAAAATAATATTATCAGTTATGCAAATAGTGTTGTGCCAAGAGTGGGAAATTGTACAGGAATTCAAAGTGGTTTTCTTTTCAAAAAGATTTTCTGATAAGGGGTTAAAGATTACGGTATAATTTATAATTACATATGTGTATGTTTCCAAAAGCACACATAGTTACAACTAGGATAGGACTTTATTTTGTATGGAAACTTTAGCATTATAGAGAGAAAATCTATGTCCAGTCCCTATTGGAGACAGGAGACAGGAAAATGGATTTTTTTTGTATCAGGGTCAAATTCAGGACCTTGCACTTGTCAGGCCAACTCTTATGCTGCTCAGCCATCTCCTCAGCCTGAAACAGGAAAATCTTGACTGAAATCAGAAGAGCCCCAGGAATTCAAGAAGAACTAGGCAACCCGTTGCCCTGAGCAGATTATGATCTCCTCTGAGGTACTCTGTTCTGGTAGTTTCTGATGTCATCTGTGGGGAGTAGTTTTCATGTGTGCTATTATGTGTGTATGCACATAGGACTCTGTACGTGTTCATGTGTATGTGTGTGGTTGTGTGTATGTGTGCATGTATATGCATGTGTATGTGTGAGTGTGTGTGTATACCCTTGCATTTGCATTCCCCAAACTGGTGTTTTGAGATTGTTCTCCAATACCCTGGGTCTTGTTCAAAAGGCAGATTCAGAAGCCAGATGCATGATTGGAATCTCTCAGGGGAGAGAATATACTGAAGCCTGAATGTGTGACAAATCCCCTAGGGGATTTATTTCCACAGCACATAAGAACTGAGATCTTATTCACTTTCCTATCCTTTTGTTCCCTTTCAAATCACCAATGCCTGGCATAGGATCTTGTACATAAAAGCTTCAGCAAATGGTTATTGAATAAAATCAGTCAATCAATTAATCAGCTTGTACATCTTCTCAGCTTTGAGAGAAATCTAGTTAGAATGAACTTTACTAAAACATAATTCTCACAAGGATGGGAACTAAAAGAGCTCCTCATACTTGGAAGAGTAATTGTTCAATAAATCTGTTCATTGCTTCTTACTGATATTGATTTAAAAAAAAAAAGAGGAATTGTCTTCCTCGAAAGACTAGCCTCTTTACCTGAGCTCGTACTTATGGAGGAAACACACAGGATTGGGAAACCTCTCAACAAGTCCCCCAATCTGTATTAACCAAGGACTCGTGGCAGTCAATGACCTGCCCATGGGAATAGGGTGCCCATGAGAGTATGACTAAAGCTCACCCTCATTGCAAAAGACTGAAGATAAAACTGGAGATTGTAGCTACAACCGCCTGTCACATTTATGTGCTTCTTCACAGCTATCAAGGTCCAATTTTCATAGATAAAGAGATAAAGTTCCTCATGTAAATTTCTTCTGCTACCCAGTTTTGTCTCCACGCTACCAATGCTATTTTCTAACACCGCTTTCAAGATTCTTTGCTAAAACAGTGATGAAAAGACCCTATTTCTCTTCTGCCTACCCTGCTCAGTGCAACCACAGGCAAATCCTGTACAGACCGCAGTAAGCACCCAGCTGTATGTGTTAACTATGCCCCTCCAAGAGCTTAAGCAATGGAAGATTATTATACCAAGTAGTAGCACCTCTGATTCACCACTTTTGAATGGCTGTACTGGTTTGGCCTGTTTATACACAAACGCAAAAGCCATTAGAAGTGTTGTGGCTGCAAGACTTTGGATTTTGTTAATACGAGTGTTTCAAAGTGCTCTCCATTACTTATCCAGAATTTCAAGACTGTGCAAAAAATTGAAGTTATGGGGGGGACAAAAAGTAATAATAATAATAAGGATTATGCCAGAGAAGGAAACAGAAAAAAAAGACAATATTTTAAAAATATTTTCCCAACTGTCATTTTAATAATGGTCTAATAACAAAGTATGCTAATTTTCCTCCACAGATACCTGTGAATGTAAATGCAAAACAATTAGTAATTAATGTCTTGGTGTGAAAATCAAGCAATAGGTATTAATTCTACATCAGACCTGAGATTATGCAAACTCAAAATCATGACATGTTTTCAAAAGCAACAGTGACAATAGAAAAGAAAAAATGGCAAGATAAGAATCTGAGGTTAATAGCATTCACACAACCATCCCAATACTACCTCGCCTAGCTTCTCACCAAAAAATGTAGATATAGATATAGATATAGATACAGATACAGATACAGATACAGATACAGATGTAGATATAGATAGATATGAATGCTCTTAAATGGAAAAACAACAAAATCTCAAATTCTGAGCTAAAGTTTTACTAGTTATAGAATGAAAGGTAACAAATGAAAGTAAAATCCTTCTCAATGATACATCTTCACATCCAAAGTCACATGTCAAGGCTGGCAGGCATCATTCCGCCCCAGTTCCCAAGCAGAGACTCTAAAGTTTCCATGATTAAAACAACAGATGTGCAAGAATATTCTAATATCCTGTTGGAAAACAACAGGAATGGTTTTCTACTTCATAGCCTAGTGACTATCATCTGACTACTAGTTTACAATGGAGGGAAATGGAAGAAATCCAACGTGGGATATAAAGTCATTACTAGACAAAGTCATAAAAGAGGTTCTGGAAGCTATGACTCTTAGACATTGTAAGGTTTCCAGTATTTCTGTATAAAAGGAAGGACTCAGACTATCTCAAGTGTCTAGAAATAAATCATGTTTCACATTCAAGGAGAATACAAAACATTTCATGACCATCCAGCAAAGTACATTGCAGTTAATGCATGAGGGAAAGCTATGCATCAAATATGGTAGCTATTACCCTTCTTAATTACCTTACTAGTTACTTCCTCATTGGTAAGACACAATACCCAACACACAACTTAATTTTTTATTTAAGCTCACAGTGTGTAGAGGTTTCAATCCATAGTTTGCTAGCTCCAAGGAATGACAGCATAGCAAAAGAGAACAATGTATGGTGGGCCTGCAGAAAGCACAGAGAGGAGAGAACCTTTCAGACTCCCTCTTATCTCCCTCTTAATCCACTGATGAGCATCTTGCCCCTTACCAAATCATCTTTCACAGTCCTCACCTATTAGTACATGAGGCTTTGGGGTAACTTCTAGATATAAATCATGAAGCCACCTAAGTAAGTATTTATGTTTAAGTTAAATAAAACTAAAGATTCAGTCTGTAAGTTGACTCACATATTTCCAGGACATGGTAACCAGAAGCAATATGTTAGACTATGTAAATATGGAACATGTCCATCACTGTAGGAAGTTCCATTGTGCAGCTCTGATTGGAGCTGCAAACATTAACTCCAGGTGTTGGAAGTCTCTTGTTACTCACCCTTCCTGGGAGGCAAACTTCTAAGTTTTGACTGACTTAAGCAAGTTAGGGCACCAACAAACACTCTAGGGCGGCAGGGTGAGATAGGGCATTCGCTGCCACCCTGGCTTCCCCCCTCGCCACCACTGTGATTTAATACATCAATGTATGAAAAGCCACAGCTCTTGTCAGGCAGTACTCCATGAAGCAGTTTTCGCTGGATTCTTCTAATGCTTGTCTCCTTCCTCGGTGCTTCTGACTGAGGCTAAGTAAAGTTTCCTTATGGGCAGTAGGCTTGAAACTTTGCACCAACACTCTTTGGAGCCCCTCAACTCTTTCTATGTCTTTGGAAATCTTTTCGTACATCCCTAGTTTCGATTAGGCCATGTAACAGTATTATCTTCTGCCCATGGCTGTCCTGACGGGAAGGCTTGTGTTCTAACCTGAGTCCTGAGGTAACTTGATCCACACTCACAGACTGGGGAATCCATAGCCCTCTGGAGTCAAACAATGGATTTAGAACTACCTTCCTTCTTTTACCAGTGATGAAAGAGAAGAGAATCAACAGCACAAGGCTGGGCAAAGGTTTTTTCACGAAAGATAACATAATAATATTTTAGGTTTTGTGGCCCATAAGTATAGTCCCTATTGACATTACCCTGCAGTATGAAAGCAAGCAGCCACAGATAATGTATAAACAATTGAGTGCCGTTATGTTCCCATAAAATTTTATTTACAAAACAGTGAATGGTCCATGGACTGCAGTTTAACCAAAGAAAAACACACCTCTGATTTTTTTCTAAGAAGAAAAATGAAGATATATTCATTCATTCATAATGCAATTTTGATCAGTGACAAACTACATATATTATGGTGGCCCTCCCTATGTGATTGTATCACCTACTATAAGTGCATTCTATGCAAGATGCTGAAGTTCCCCAACAACATATTTATTAGAACGTATCACTACTGTTAAGTGTATAAACTATTAAATACATACACGCATATTTTATGTATCTCAATAAGTACATCTACCTCTCAATAAATTGCAAAAAGGCACAGAAGGAAAGGAGATGAAATATGACCCGAAACGCAAAACACTGAAGCTAAGATGAAGAAAGGTGTTGCTGAAATAATAAGAAGGGCAGAGAAATAAATATACTATTTGAATTATGATTTACGTCAGAAGTAATAAAAAGCAGATTTTATGTTGCAGAAAACTAAAGAACTAATTAAGTTAAATTGTATCTTTCAGAATCTAGAATTTAAAATAATAAGCAAACCAATGACATATATGAACAGTAGAGAAAAGAGATTCAACCTATAAAAAGAAAACAGATTTGCGTTCTTTAAAAAGTCCCTAAGAAAGTAATGACACTGGAAACACCAGTCAAATCTAGAACAGAATATTCCTGAACTGGAAAAAAAAAACTAAGATTGTAAAACAAATTGATATATGGTACACCAAACATAATTGATTTTTGAAAAAGAAGCCCATAGCTTGACATCAAAGAAAAAATAAATTATATGTATCTCAGCTGGAAAACAAAATAAAGTAAAGCAAAAATAATGAAACACATGACGTTTGCAAAACATTAAAGGAGAAAATTCAGGTTGGGCCCATCTCAGAGCTGTTCTTGATGAATACTGAAAGTAAATGAAATGCCCCCCAGTGTGGAAAGAGTTAGGTATACTTACAGTGCAACCAGATGTTGGATTATTATGCAACTCTCAAAAGCAATATAGCATGAGTGTTCTTAATGAGACCAAAAAATGAATATTTAAAAAGAAATTCATACACTGAAAACATTGATAGTACCCATGTATGTATTTTATTCCACTAGCTGTATTTTTTTCTTGAATTCTACTTGTATACAAATTTTTTTTAAAAAAGTTTCCTAAACACTATCTTTAAATCCTCCCAATGCATAATTTATTCTCCCAACAAAGTCAAGAGATAAGTAATATTATGTTCAAAGCACGGTTAAGAACTTTGGAGACAAGAGTAGAGTAGTCACAGAGTTGTCAGATCAAATCGACAATAGTCAAGGACGAAACCAAAATTCCTATTAAATTTTGTTTGTTTCTGGGCATTTGTTTATTTTGTTTTCTTGAGACAGGGTTTCATTATGCAGTTCAGGCTGGCCTGGAGCTTACTTTGTAGCCTGGTTAGACTTGAACTCTCAATGATCCTCCTGCCTTAGCCTCCCGAGTGCCGGGATTACACACGTGTACCACCATGCCCAGTTCATCTGAAGACCTTATATTGACATTATTCTGTTTTGCTACATTAGTGAAAAGGGAGAGAACTCTGGGTGAAGATTGATAACAGGAAAGACTATAACAGCCTAAGTCCTGAAGAGAAGATAAGGCTCCAAGGTCTTGGTGTCGCTTATGATAATAAGGTTGAGGAGATAAGATCATTTTGCCCTACTTCTGAGATGTCTCTTTAGTGTCTCAACACCAACCTGTTCTTCTTCTGGTCCTGATCTCAACTCCAGTAGTCTAGTAAAACTGAAAGAACCTCACACAGGAACCTCAGGACTGACTAGATTGGAGGATGACCTATATTTTATTAGTATTTCTTGAGATGTTTAAAGTTATAAACTTCCTATGATAGTTTTTGATTATACTAAGGAAAACCTTAGGAAGAATGCTTCTGTTCCAGAAGAACAGATCAAGAGCCAAGCTGCAAAGATACCATATCCAGCTTTGAAATGTCTACCTCTTCTAAAGGAACACTTTATGAAGTCAAAGGTCAGTGCTGGGCTTGATGATGGGCTAAGGCTTTAAGGGAACTTTATAAAAAAAATGTTGAGAAAGAGAGGGGAAAGTGGAGGGAGGGAGGGAGGGAAGAGAAAAATAAGGGAAAGAAAGAGTGAGATAGATGGTAGAAAAAAGGAAGGGAAGGAGATAGGGAGGGAGGGGAAAGTGAGGGGATCATTTTCCAAAAGGAGCCCGCAGAGGAAGAGATAGAGTTCTCTATGACATAAGACACTTTGTTCCTTTGGCTGCTGACCTACTTGTTCCCTAAACATCTTTTATAAAGCAGTAATCGCAGTGTTAGACTCACAGGACCCAAAGAGACTTCAAAATATTGCCCTTCCTCCCAAAATATTGCCCTTCCTCCTAACAGTTTGGAAAGGGAGAAATTATGTGTTTTAAAGGAAGGGAAGTCACCTAACCTGTCTATGTCATTTAGAAAGTTCATTCTGTGAAATAGATGGCAGAATTTCCTTATTTCATAAAAATACCTAATTAAATAAAACCAAAACATAACATATTCCAAGCAATGCTATCCATGTACCCAACCTTGTAATGACATAAACTGAAAATGGGATCACCTTCACGATGTCTGGTTTCCTTTGATAAGGAACATAGAAGTCTTTACATGTACCTTTTAAAATGGATTTCTTTTTTAAAGGCTCAAAATAAATATGACACACAGTGAGCACACAGAGAAGGCTACATTTACATGAAGCTCACAAATAGGCAAACCAGTCCATGCTGTGAAACACAGGGTGGTGTTAACTTTGGCAAACCAGGTGAAAGAGGACAGGAGACAGGCCTAAGGGGCAGCGGGTAAGGCTCCATTTCCCTCTGTAGTGTTGATTATAGTTCTGTGTCTTAGTTATTCTGAAAAAAATATGCAATGCCTAAGATTAAAGGAGGAAAGGTTCATTATAAGTTATTGTCCATAAGGGTTTCAGTTCATAGGTGGCATGGCAGAGAGGCAACACAGAGGAGAAAGAGTTCACAGTACATAGAAAAGTGCTGGCCAAATAGCTTAGTGGATTAAAGTGCCTGCAAGCAGGTGCAGGGGCTGGAGATTTGAGCCCTGGGGCCTACAGTGCTGGCCCCACCTCCAGGGCACACTGAGATGGCACTTGAGACTGGGTGTGGTGGTGCAAGCCTGTAATCCCAGCTCTTGGAAGGCTGGAAACAGGCGGATCACTATGAGCCCAATCTAGCAGTGAGACCCTGAAAACCCTGTAGACCCTTCCCTAAAATACAAAAAATTAAAAAAGTACACAGAAAAGTAGCAAAAAAGCAGTAAGCAGCAAGTCACCCCAGCTGCTCTTTTCCTGTCCCTTACAATCTGGCCGCACTACCTGCCCTGGGCAGGTTGCACTGACACCCATGGAGGGCCTCCCCATTATTCACTCCTAGAACTATGCCACACCAACCAGTGGACTATTAGCAATCACACACCCTTGATCCAAGCACCAGCCACCTTTGGAAAGCCCCACGTGTGAGTGCAAAGGGCTAAGTGGGGCAGCTAGACTCAAGCTGCCATAGTCCATGTTCATCTTGTCAAAATTCAATACCCAAGCAACTATTGTATGTGCACCTTACTACATGTGCTCTGTTTCAATAAAGAAGATAGATGATAGATAGATAGATAGATAGATAGATAGATAGATAGATAGATAGATAGATAGAGTGTGGTAGAAGGCATCAATTGATTTGGAATGAAGAATATATCAGTTGGCTATAATGTAATTTTCTGTATTTCTATCATTTTTTTCTAAATATATGAATAATGAAAATTAGAAACGACAACTGTAGCTGACCTACATAGGGATTAAAGACTAGAGTTGAACATACCAGCTAATAGGCTATTGCCTGACAGCACATCATGGCAGTAGTGAGTGGCACGACAGAACCATTTTCCTCAGGTCAGGAAGTGAAAACACAAGAAGGGGATGGAGTGCTCCTGTCCCCTTCTGGAACACACGCCTAATGACCTTAAGACCTTGCTCCAGTCCCCATCCCCAAAGAGGGCCCATCGTCTCCCAACTCTGCCAAGCAGGTGACCGGTCCTTTAACATTCAGACCTTTGGGGACATTTCCAGATCCAAACCATAACAGATGCTAAAATGTCACAGCCAGATGATCATGAGCCACCCCTCGGCTCTCCTACGGACTCCAAATACTCCATCTGCATGGTGAACACCAGGCCCCAGGGCCTCGACCATCCTGCGGCATCAGAAAAGACCCTCGTCATCTGTGGGCTGAGGTGTGTCTGGTTTTGGAACTCCTTTCCCCAAATGCCTCTTGTCAGAAGGTGCTGCTCTTATCCCAGAGCTCCTACAAATCTTTCCTCTAGAGCCTTTCAGTTAGTGTAAACAGCAAACAGGAGATTCTCAAGGAGGGATTGTCCATTATTAAACTAGGAATAATCTGCCTGATTAGTTTGGCTGATTAACATGCTTCTGCTACCCATTATCACCCAGCAAAGAAGAGATCATGCCGTGCTGTGACAGCAGGCAGGCAATGGGTCAGGACCTGAAACTGAGCAGGGAGTGGAGGGTATTGCAGGAGGTGACTCTGAATTACAGGGACCATAAAAGCCACAGTGGCACTTACCCAAAGGGGATCACATAAAGAGCAAAGGAAGGAACAGGTCACCAGCAACTCTAAAAATATTCACCTGGTGGTGCTCTGTGGGCCCACACACATCCACGAAGAAAGGCTGTGAGCTGGGAACCTTTCTCTTCTTCACCCTGTGGGTCAAAGATGTCCACTTCCACTCGTCAGAATGGAGCACCCTCTCATTCCCCCATCCTGTGGGGAGAGAAATGATCAACCTGATTGATGAATGAAAAGACTTACTCATCCATTCACATGGCATGGGTGCTATTCTGAATCACAATGGTGTCTGCCAATCTCTTCCTCTTCTATTCTGTCCTCTTTGGATATTCATAGTCTCCGTAAGAGTCACCCCACTTGTGTCCTCCATGTAGAGAGCTCCTGAGGTGGTTATCCAACTCTCAGATCAAGAAAGTGTGTAGTTGTTGTGCTTCACCATCCTAGCTGCAAAGAAATAGTTAATCCTAGCCACACCTCCCTACAGGGCCAGAGAGATGATAAGCAACATTGGCCTAATGTTCCCTGTGATAGATGACACTGTTGTCTCCTGTCTATGTCTTCTGTGCATGCTTTGGGATTTCTACTAAAAACTGAGAATATTTTCCTTCCGCACTGAAGGGTTTCCTCCGAACAAAAGAATGTGGTTAATAGTCACCCCAGTGTAAGACTCAATCTTTGGCGTTAGGAAACAGCATGTCTCCACTCAAATACTTACGTTGTTTCCATGAGAAGAACATGTGCCATTTGACCCTGTGGTCCATGCAGAAGGAAAGACGCATGAAGTAGAGTTGAACCTAACCTATAGCTTGAATTCAGTCTCAGCCAGATTGACTGATCTGCAGATAGATGGATGAGGATAAGTGATCATTGCTTTAAGACACTGAGTCTTGAAGTGGTTTGTAGTATAACAAGGGCTAGCTGATATAAGCCATCATCCTTTACTCCCCAGTTTAGTGGGATAAAAAAAAAATCTACTATTTGGGGTTATCATGTTGGTATTTTATCTAATTTTGCAGAAAATTTTCCTACTTTCCCCCTATCAAGCAGATCCTTGCAGGGAAATTTTAATTAATAGTAAGATTAGAGCACTGTGCGAAAGGTGACACTTGACAGTTCACCTTTCACACAGTGAACCCAACGAGATCCAACCTGAACCATGTCTTTCCCTATGGAAGCCATAGGCACCACTTTGTGATCAGCAGATACTTGAGCATTTTTAAAGCCATACTCTGAAAGGCAGGAGATCTGTCCAGTGATTCCCGTGATAGCAGGTAAGATAAAAATAATTCCTTTCCTGAGCACAGTCTATGTGTTTAAGGCTTTATAAAAGTGCTATGGGGTATTTTCTAAGAAATAAACTCCTCAATATGACTTCATAGTAAGAGTTCTATTTCCTTTATTCTCAAGAGTCCTAGGAAAGAAAAATATGCCCCTTGGCAGTGTTCCATAAAACTAATGATGTGGGGGAATACGTGAATAATTGCCTGAATCACTAGGTTACATATCTGTTAGAAAATCTCCTGGCAATTTAAGGAAGGGGCTTAGGACAGTTAAATTGGAGTCAAGTGAAATAAACTGTGCTGCATCAGCTAGACAATCCTGTGGGTCAAGGCAACTGTGGCAGCCACTTCTACAGCTAAGGAAGGTGGGCCTCTAAGAGTTCAAGGTCCACAGAGACATAGGAAGAGAAAGTGAGGAGTAGAAAAAGCAGGATAAGATGTTGCATAGACAGAAAGGCAAGATGAAGCAAGGAGGAAAGACGCGTCCAGCAGCTACAGATCAAAAACTTGGACGAGTGGCCAAGCTAGAGTACTAAGTGATGGACAGTTAGATGGAACACCCTGAGGCTGACACAAGGCTACTGGCAAAATTATTGATATTTTCTGTTTCTTTTCTAGTGGATCAAGAATCATCCCCAATCACGGGAAGCCCAAAGGCCTCAAGCTGGCTATAGATAGAAGAAAACGCCTGAGAGAAAAATGCTTGCAGAGATGAAGAACGATATATACTAGCCTCACTCCAGAATAAGCAGTTAATTTCCTCAAGCATGGTACCTGATGAAAACCACCAGATAATCTTCATTGTGAACTGGAGAAAAATTGGCAATGCTTAATAAATGTTAGAAGTGTGCCTGGTTACAATAATACATGCTACCAATATTTATTGAGTGTTATTTCTACGACAGAAATTTCCTGAGGCACTGAAAATGTAGCACAAGTGAAAGAGACCTGGCCCCTGCCCTCTGGAGCCTGGAATCTCAGCCTTCACTGCACACTAGAATTGCTTAGTGTGCAATTCTAATAAAATACAAACCTGGGGCCCCATATAAGAAGAATTGCATCAGAAACTTGAACTGCAGTTGAAAATCAGTTGATTAATGGTTAAGTAGTTACAGGAATGGATTAAATAATGAATTAATTAGTGAATTCTAAGTGCAACATTCTTATATGGCATTGATAGTTTGCATCATAATATAATATTTTTGAATTATTACAGCGAGAGTAAATAAAACAATTTTGAGAATGCCAGGTAATAAAGTCTAAATATCCATTAAACAAAAAAAGGATCCATGCACTTTAAAATATCAGTCCAACTCCTTTCTCTGCCACTTGACTCTGTCCACCAGAAGAGGATTAATATTCTTAGTATCAAGGACTGTCCAAGGAACTAGTTCAGATGATTCTTCCATTGCCACTTGCCAAGTTGGATAAAAGTCCTTGAATTGCAACAAGGTAGACAACAAGTTTGCACAGCCCCAGATATCAATTCGTGTCCATCCACTCTAGGTGTCTGATGTTGAAGTACACTCACATCAACACAACTGTTAAATCACATTTCCTCCTCCTTCTCACCCACATGCCTTCAAAGTGCATTGAGAAATCATTTTAATGAGGTCATAAACTTCTCCATCTCCCAAGATACACATGAACTCCTGGTTAATTTTCTCTCCCACACTGCACCTGAGCTACTTCAAACCATCTACTCAATTCACCAAATCGAAAGCCACAGTCACCCACTGCCTTTCTCACTCTACCTCAACTCCAGTCAGTCCTTTCATCCAAAGTTCCCATGATTTCACATGAATCTTCCAGCCTGCAGCCTGTCCACTAGAAGCCATGTCTCCAGGACATCCCCCAACGTCCACGAGAGCCTTCTTACCGTCTGATGCCTAGACTTTCCCTTTCAAATCTTTACTACTCATAGCAACCAGAGTGATCTTTGTAAAGCAGACATATGCCCATATTTGTCCCATGGAAACCCAAAATGACTTCATGCTGTATTTGAAGTTAATCCTCTGTGAGGCCGTGCACAATTTAGCTTCGGCTTACTCCATCTCCCACCACTTCCCACTTTTCATGTAGGAATAGCATCTCTAATTGCTCCAGCTTCTTTATTTCCCTCACTTTCTATGAATAGGCATCCTCTTTTGTCCTCTGGAACCAGATTCCCCCACCTTCCTAGATCTTTTCTTGCCTATTCTCCCTTTTTTTCACTCCAAAAACCAGGTAAAGCACCATATTACGTTCTCTCGAACACTGCACCAAAGTCTTCCAAATGTATTACTCAGGCACAGTGTTATGTTAGCATGGTATGTTTTCTCCCCATCAATGTTGAAAAGCTCTTAAAAGGGATCTTAGACACTGGAGTTTGAGCATATAGTTCAGTGCCTACCGCCTAGCAGGGACTTAGGGAAAACCTTTGAAAGTTTATCAAATTTAAAAAAAAAAAAAATTAACCACTTACAAGTTGTGGCAGGTTTAGACAAGATACATGCCTTCACCTTGTACTCTGAACAACTACAATGAAGCAACATTATGCAATGTATTAACTATTGTAAAAAATAAAAATTAAAATTAAAAAAATAAAAAAGAAAGTTGACCAAATGCATGAGATGAAGAGAACTATTTATGCAAGCTAGATGTATTAATTGTCTGTCTTGTATTTAACACTACTCTCAATGTGTGAAATACATCATAATAAAACAAAATTCCTGCCCTATTTGGGCTTACTTTCTTCCCAGATGGAGGTAGAAATGCATCTATATGTTTTATAAAGTTATTGAGCATAGAGTTGTAGCAAAGATGGAGAGGCCAGGCTGAATATGTTTGTGGCATGCCAGCACTCAAATCCCTTGCTTTTCTACCTCTTGAAAAATTTGTCACTGTTTTAGTGATGCAGTCCCAGAAATTGCCAGTGTCCCCTTTTCTGTTCCGCATTTCTTCAGAGCACCACTGGGCGTCTAATGCAGAGTCTGTGAACACTTCCATGACTTCACTCAAGGAACCAACAAACAGGTAACAAACAGGCTTCCTCAGGACCCTGCTCAAAGTGAAAAAGAGGAGGAAGATGCCCTTGTCCTAACAGGCCTTCAGAAAAGAAAAGAGAGGTCTTCAAAATTCAGAGAACCAGACGCAAGGATCATCTTTGTGATCTGGTAGAGAACCCTGAGCAAATGAAAGCCTGTCTTGGGTTTTAATATAAGGTTATTTGCATAGTTGTCTAATTATTATGTCTCAGTATGGGTGGGGGAGCAAGCAATTTTCGACTCTCTATTTGCCTTAAGGATCAGAGGGTAATAAACTGTTGGTTTTATTCTTAATTGGTACATGTTTCTTCCTATTTCTTTTCTCTAAAAAAAAAATCAATATGTGGTTTGTGATGTCTTTAGTAGAGAGTAAACTGTGACTGGACCTATTATCAAGATAATGTGTCAGCATTCATGCATTAAAGGGGTTTCCAGTAAGGAAGACCCACACTCGGGTTTTTTTTTTTTTTTTTTTTTTTTTTTTTTTTTTTTTTTTTTTTTTTTTTTTTTTTTTTTTTTTGCAGTAGTAAATATCAAGCTATTTTCTAGAGTTAAACCAGTATGAAAAACAAAATTGCCATTCTGGAGAGAAGGCCGTGCCTCTCTGGCAAGCACGGGGGCTGTGGGTCTGGTCAGCAGAGGCGGGACTCCCATCAAGTTGGAAATGTTGTGCCCAGCTCCTGCCCACTGGCCTGGCCCAGCTCCTGCCCCCGCTGAGCTTCGGGAAGTGACTGTTGCTGTTCCCAGAGGCAGAGGCTGCTGGTAACCTTAACCCTATGTGGGCAGGAGCTCATCAGGGCCACTCCTCAAGCCTCAAATTAACCAGAAAGTTTTTGGAAGTGGACAGCAAAATGTGGGGCCATATTTACTATTCAGAGCCCAAGGGAAACAGGAGCCTGAAAAGTGTCCACTTGAACTTGGAAATCTAATTGATCAATAAGCCAGAGCATATGAACCAGAGCCTCTCAATCCTGAGCCATAAGACCAGGACCTCAGGGTTAGGATGGACATGTCAGAGTGCATGGAACTCTGAAAGATATGGCATGACAGAAGATTGCTCAGGGTATGAGAAAGTCCAAAATCAACCAGAAACCAGGCAAGTCACTGAGGCTGGGCCCAGGTAAAGCACTGTCTACAAATCTACCTCGCAACACCTGTGCCTTTCACTTTGTCCCAGAGACCAGATAGTGTGTTTCAATTTAACTTCTGCAAAACTTGGGGACACAGCATTTATATTCCTATGCTAAAGAAACCAAAACTCTGAGAAGTTAACGAGCCTTTCCAAGACTACACAACTAAGTGGCCAGATTAAGATTTACACCTAGTCTTTTCTAGGCCTCATGTTTTGTTTGTTTGTTTGTGTTTGTTTTTGTTTTTGTGTATTTGGTATAGGATCTTCAGGGCCTACAGGGCCCAGGGTCTCACTACATAGCCCTGACTCATAGTGATTCTTCTGTTTTTCAGCCTCCCAAGAGCTGGGATTACAGGCACATGCCACTACACCCAATCTCAGTTGCCATCTCAGCATTCCCTGGGGATGGGTCAACATGCAGACCAAGGATCGAACCCCAGCCACTGCACTCTGCCTAAGCAGTCTCTTTAATCTACTGAGCTATTTGGCTGGCTCTTAGGCCTCATGTTTTCCTTATTTTCCCAAATACCACCAGCAAAGAAGACAGCATGAT
Source organism: Capromys pilorides (assembly GCA_004027915.1). Taxonomy (NCBI): domain Eukaryota; kingdom Metazoa; phylum Chordata; class Mammalia; order Rodentia; family Capromyidae; genus Capromys; species Capromys pilorides. Next base: position 8,678 of record PVKN010005430.1, on the reverse strand, counting down.
GCAATAGTGAGGTGCATGACCTTTAGAGTCCAACTGCCTGGTTCCAGTCCAGTTCCTGCCATTTATTCCCTGTGTGGCTTGGAGCAAGTTGCTTAAGCTCTCTGTGTCATGGTTTTCTCATCTGTACAGACAGGGTAGTGTCTGTATTTGTATCTTTTTATTATTATTATTATTATTATTATTATTATTATTATTATTATTATTATTATTATTTTACAATAGTTAATACATTTCATAATGTTGTCTTTGTCGTAGTTGTTCAGAGTACAAGATGTAGATATGATTTCTTGTCTAAACATCATTAGTACACATCTTTCTTTTCATTGCACAAGGAAAAAGTAGCTGTATATTTAGTCTAATAGTCCATGACAGCAGTGGATTATCAGCTCATCTGGTGCTATCAGGGGCTGTTGACTTGAGCCTTTTACAACTCAGCATCTTAATATGACTTTCCTTTTTATACCTTATGATTACGCTTTCTTTATCATTGTGTGATTAGAAAAACTTTAAGTGTGCTCATGTCTGTCCAATAATTAAAAGACTATCTGATATATAATGGGCACTGGATATGGGTTATGACTGTTAAATAAATAGATAAGGGAAAGGATCTTGTCAGGCTAAACACTCAAGCCCTCATTTTCCAATTTCTGGCCCCAGACTGTGCTTTATAGTTTCCTGACACTGTGATGTCTGTAAAGTACTCTAGCTGCAATGATCTCATGTATTATTATAGCAGCTGTCCAGAGAAAAATTATACCCATTACGTAGGAGAGCACACTGAGATTTAATGAAGTGAGGACTTTTCCAAGGTCACTTCACAGGTGGATAAAGAGGGAGAGATTCTCCTCGTTCTTTCTGAGCTTTAAACCACTTTCCACATGCACTGTTTTTGTTGTTGTTGTTGTTGTTGTTCTCATCTTTATTTATTTTTGTTTGGTTTTTCTTCCTACACACTTTCTAAATGAAAGCATGAACTCCTGAATTTGTGAATGAAAGCTTGGAACTGTGCCCAAAATGAGGCTATAGACCATTGTTGCTGCCCTCACTCCCCGCTGCCTGTTCTCAGGTGCAACTCCTGATCTTCCACGTAAGTTACTGTTCCCTGGTTCCAAATGTTGCTGTAAAAGCCATACTATCTCTGGATTCTCTATAACTGATCAATTTTTGACCACTTGGAACCAAAGATAATATAGCATTCATTCTCTTTTGCACACAGAACAAATGGAAACTTGAAGAGTGTTAGTGATTTTGGTGTCGAGTACGATAACTACATAGTAGCATGCTTGGCTAGCACACATGGCTCTAGACTCGATTCCAGCAGTGAAAAAAAAAAGTGTTTATGATTTATCCAAAAGTCACATGAGTTCAGAGAGTAGGGAACTGCCTCAAGAAACTTAGCTTCCAGTTAATTTTATGAACCTTACATGTGTTGCCCAATACAGGGTGGTCCACCCTGCAGTTCCCTGTTTTGTGTGTATGTGTGCAATCAATGATCTACAGTGTAAATTCTAAAGAAATTGGGGTGGAGCAAGAGTGAGGTATGGAAAGCAAAGTTTTTAAGTACATTCTGTTTTGTTTGGGGAGGAAGTAAGGAAGTTAGGAGCTTATGAAGGAATTTTGGGTACTGGAGAAGACAAAAAGGTAGCAGACCAGCATCTCGCCAGGAAAGAGACACAGAAAGACTCTGCTGCAGCAGGGCTTTATGAAAGGTGCCACACAGACCACTGATACGTGAACTCAGGGGTCGACATCAATGCCGTACTATAGCTTAGAGTCTCGAAGGCAAGCGTGTGGTGTTCAGTATCTGTGCCACTACTGTCACGAGGAAACAGAAGTGAGGAGCTGCTTGCCTCTCAGGGTCAGTCGTGGTCCTCACATCTCTGGTCAGTGGACACAAAACTTGGCTCCCTTCCCAGCCCACACTGGTGTTGCCTCGGCCCCTTATCCTCCCCCATGAGGTCAAGACAGGCTATGTGACCCCAACCTGCCTCTCAGTGGGACTGATAATAAAAACTGCCCACATTTTAAATGTGTGCATGCTACAATTTTCTGATTATAAAATCAATACAGGCCTATTTGAAAAGAACTTAGATTTGCTGGTATATGCACATAGTTCTGCAGTGAATCAAAGATTTATTATCAATGGTTTTATTTAGGAAGATTGTACATGGCAAGAGAGACTTTTAATTTGGTTTTATACCTCTTGAACTAAACTCATGTGATTTTGTTTTAGCATAAATGTGTTTCAAAAATATATCTGGGATATAGGCTTGTGGGACATTGCTTTGTCTTATTATGTTGTCATATGTCTCCTCTACTAAGAAAGAGAAAAGGATAAATTATTAATGATCAACTCTAAATTATATTAAAGCTAAAGAAAAAATTGAAACCCACATTCATCCCATGATCCAGATATGAACGCTGATTAGTTTAACACATAAACATATATATTATTTGCATATGCAAACATATACCATATTTTAACATATACACATGAATAAACTGATCATTCATGCTTAAACAATGAGGACTACTGTAGAACAAAATTCTAATTTTTTTTAATTTATCCCTGTTTTTTTTATTTCGTACCATGCATACTTTTACATATGATCAAATACTTTTCAGAAACATCATTTCAACACTGACATAAGAACTTCAGGAAAATTTTTTATCTCTAAAAGTTGCTGTTTATTGAGTGCTTCATAGGTGTATCTACTTCACTCAATGTCCCTGGTGAGGACTGGGCAGGAGGACACATCTCAGCACCTAGGAATGCTATGGGATGCGTTTACTTCACTTCCTGATGCAGCAGCACTCTTCAGGCAGCCTTCTTTGGTACAAGACTTATGTAGCTCCCAGTTCATCACTCTTGAATAATCTTATAATGAACATTTTCCCATAAATCTTTATGGTTTTGGACATGCCTTTAAAAGGACACTCTTCACACACACACACAACACACACACACACAGAATTTGCTGAACTCCTAAGAATTGAACATTTTATATGAAAATTACATGTTTTCTAATATAGGTCTTGCTTTAACTTGGACTTAATCATCCTGCAGAAAAGTTTAACCATGAGGCATTAAAAAGTAAAGCTAGATTAGTATTCTGAGAAAGGACCAATTTCAGAAAGCTGGAGAGGAGGCCGTAGGTTATTGGAGAAGGCCTCAGTAGGACAGGTGCCATGACAGAAGGACGAAACTGACTCTCCTTATGTGACTCCTTGATACCTTCCTTCCTCCTACATCAGTGGGCAGGCTGAAATCCTTCAGCCACTTCCCTTGGGTCTCATGATAAAGCAACACCAAAAGAGAATGAGTCTCAAGTTGATCAGGAAGGGAAGACATTAAGGTCTTCATTTAAAAAGAAATTCTCCAGATGGACCTGAACTTCAATCCAGGGAAGAAGCTCTAGTTTTGTCCATTTCCTTTCCAAGGGGCCTTTCAAGGAAGGTGGTGGCTGGTGGAAGGCAGGAGTTACGTTTGCCCTAGGACAATTTTCAGGAGGAACAAATCCCTGCATTATTCCTTGGTCCTCTTGCTTCCTTTTCAGTGGCTCCCCCAGGCCACCTCCAAGTGCTATGAATCCCAGATACTGTAACACCATCTAAGGGAGATGGTGTTTCCTGGGACTGTTTGTTCCAGTGTACAAGGACTACCTTACCTACTGCAGAATAACCAGCATCCACCCTACTCCCTGCCCTGAGCCTGTGGAAGGGATAATTACACCTCAGTAGGTTGCTAGACTTCACTCCCATCCCTTGACTGACTACATGTCTGTAACTTATCTCCCCTGAAGAGTGAAAAGCAGCACTATATAACAGTGAGAACTTATACTTACTGGGGCCCAGGCTGGGGGCAGACATTCAACCAACCACTTAACCCTCTTGGCAATCTAGTTAGGTTGCAATTATTTTTTATCCCCACTTTACAGATGAAAAAGTAAGGGATATTTGATCGCTGGCCTGCCATACCAGCTCTGCCCCCAGGGCACAGTAAGCCTGCTACTGAGATTGGGTAAGGTGGTATGTGCCTATAATTCCAGTGCTTAGGAAGCCAAAAACAAGAGGACCACTATGAGTCCAATCTGTGTAGTGAGACCTTGTAGACCCTGTACTAAATACATTATTGATAGGTAAATAAACAAATAAACAAACATTTTTAAAAAGAAAATAAGGACCAGAGAAGTTGCAAGTTGTTCAAGTCCATCCAGGAAAGACAGGGAACTAAAATGTGAAGCCAAGCAGGTCTCAACCTTCACACACGACCACAACATGACACCCTCTACTGGAAACTGCATGGACCTGAAAGTGAATTTCACTTTGCCTCAAATAATTTTAAATTTATGGGCCTCAAACTCCTTCTCTCTCTCTCTCTCTCTCTCTCTCTCTCTCTCTCTCTCTCTCTCAGACAGACAGACAGACAGACAGATAGATAGATAGATAGATTGCAAAGGCACTGATGCTGTTAAGGTACCCCTCTCCAAGCCGTTCTCAAAACCATGGGCACTGACTGAGCTCCCCTCATTGTCATGGGACTCTAGTTTGTTTGTTCAGGTCCCTGCTCACTCTTCACTTCATTCAAGGGAGTTTCAGTAGTGATCCCAAAGAGAAGCAAAACCCCATTTCCTCCCTTCCCACCCAGACACTATCTTGTTCCTTAGCACATTTCATTTTCTTTCATATCACTTGACACTAGCCCTTTGGTGAATGTGTGTAGAGGGTATATAGTATATGTGCGCAAAGAACATGCAGTTGTGTTTATGGAATGTACATGTGTGCAGTATGCCTTACACATGTGCACTTTTCCTTTGTGTGAGGTTTGACTCCCCCACTATCTGCTGAGACCCAGAAGAATGGGACCTGGCCTGTCTTGTCCACCTCAGTGTGCATAGCGCCAAGCATGGCGCCTTGGCATTTGGGAGGCGCTCAACGAACTTCTGAGAAATAAACGAATAGTGAACTGTGAATGTGAACTTAAATTGCATAGTACTATATAGAGAATCCTTCCTAGTCCTCAGCATGGACCAGGAAGTTTATACTTGTAATCCTATGGAAAAGTTATTGGAATTCTAGTGAGTTAATTTCAATCTACCACTTCCAGTGCAAACTATGGTGAGAAAAAAAAAAAAAAAAAAAAACACTGGAACATATTTATAGTTATAGGGAGCCCAGGGGTCCTAAGTCTGACAGTGATGATGGCCATCTGGTGAAAGGCCTCAACCTAGGGCTAAACCCAGGTTGTATTAATTCATGGAAAAGGGAATGGCCTAAGAATGAGTGACTGCGAGAGGGCGAGAAGTACACGTGAGCTGGTCTGGGTAAGAGGCCTAAAATCACCTCTGCAATATGTGGAGAGAGCAACAGGCAGAAAGAGTAATCTATAGAAGACAGTCAAATGCTTTGGGGTCAGCACTTCAGCTCTGATGTGTAATCTTCTATGCCCTGAGACGTCATAGCCTCTTAGCTTGAGGCTGATTCCAGCCAACAAGGTGGAGCTTCACTCTTCACCCTGTGCTGCTCACACGTGTGTATTTGGGAGCTGGGGGTTGGTGGTGGCAGGGAACACTGCCCTGTTACTTTGCTTCAAAGCACACACCTTGGCTGGACCAGTTTACATTGCTTAAAGCCAACTGAAGCGAAAAGGAAAAGCCCTAGCCAGCTGTGTACACGTCAATACATGGAAATAGGGCCAGGCTCAGTCAAAATGGAGACAATTGCTCTTTTTTCAAGGAGAAACCTCCTGATAATCCTCCATAAAACCTGACACACATGAGTCACAAAAAATAAAACAACTAGTGGAAAGAAAAAGAAAGGGATGAAAGAAGTAGAGCTATTCCATGAATTTTTTTTAGAAAACAATTAAGACAATTGAGAATAAATTTGAGTGACACCTAGATTAGTAGCCAAGGGAAGAGGTTAAAATGAAGAGCTACTACAAATTTGTCATTTGTAGCAAATGGCACAGTCTCCTCAAAACTGAGGTCTCCCTGAATGCCTCAGATGAGTAGGAAGGTATTATGATTCCCACTTGAACTTAGCACAACTGCTTGGAAAAAATGACACAGCATTTAATTTTTGTTCTATGTGGTGAACTCAGACTGCTATCTCTTCTTTTCCTATCTGAAAGCCTGCCAGCTCCTTCCCCTTGCTAGGAAAATGCCTGGCTTCCACCATTTTTCCTGTCACAGCAGAGCGGCTGAATAGCAATGGGCTATAGGCCCTTCTCCTGGATGGGCCAAAAGTCTGTGAGACTTCACATCTCCATGAAGTATATGAGAGTTCTTGGCAGACTTCAGCTTACAAATGTAGCATGCTTCTTCACGAGGCCAAAGAGTAAAATATATATATATATTTCTGAGGAGGAGTAAGGAATGGAAAATCAGGAAGCACCGCACCTAGACAACCCTCAGGAGAAGTGGCATATCTGCATGGAAAGAGCACGCTCACTCAAGCCAGAAAGCTCCATGAAGGTGTGTGTGGCTGCTGCTGTATCTGCTGCCCAGCGTACAACAGGGGAGGCAGCCACAAGTAGGGATCAGAATAGCACTACAAGGAGAATGAGCGGCTGTCCTACCTCTGGGCCGTGCCTCAGTGCAGTGGGAGGACCTGAGGTGTCGGTCAGGGGTGAGGTGGGGGCATTCAGATCTGCCTCTCCAGCTTGGACTTTCAGCCATTCTTTGCACATTTTTCCTATTAGTGCAGAATGAGGTTGATGCCTACTGCCCCACGTGGCCTAGGGGTCAAGCACTCAGGCCTGAGGTCAGGCTGTCTGGGTTTGACTCCTTGTTTACTGATGGGGCTGCACTAAGGAAAGCACTTCTGTGTTATATCTTGATTTTTCCATCTATAAAATAAGATACCCTGTGAGCTATAGTAAGCACAATGGGAGGTAGGTCACGTGCATCCTTCAAGAGAGGCCCAGGAAACAGGAAGCATTTGTGGACGTAACTTTTTTGACTCTCCAAAACATATGGTTTCATTGTGAAACTAAGTAATACAGGTCTTACGCTTGGGGTTTTGCATCCCTTTTCTAGGGAAAAATCATGCCTTAGTCTAAGTGCAGCCTGACAGTGGGAATCAGGTCCTTCCTGCAAACCCCAGAAAAGGTTCCTAGGATAGTCAGGTAAGGGACACCCATGCCAAGCCTTTCTTCACATGTGTCTGGGAGAAGAGAGGGAGGCCGAGCAGGAGTTGGCCAGTGCCTGTCCCCAGGGAGTCTTAGGAACAGAAATAGGAAGCCCTGGCTGGCTGGTATTTACAGTAACTCCTCAGCCCCTGACCACACTGTCTTGTCTGTGGTGCATTTATTTTGGGGATGAACACTGAAGTCATTGCTGCCCGAAAATGCTCCAGCCAGGCTTGCCTCACCTCTGCTTCCCAGAGGAGCCCTGGGGTGTGGAAACCAGTCCCACAGGCCAGCCTGGAGGTCCCTGAGTCTAGCAGGCTGATCACAGCACCTGCTGAGACCCAGCCTAGGACAGAGCAGGTTCCCCCAGAGGTTCTGGAAAGTGTCCTCTGTAGGAAGCCCCAGGAGGAGGCAATCAGAAGGGCTTCCCCGGCCCTCCCATCCCTGCTCTTTTTGGCTTTCCTTTGCTTCAAGGACTGCCTCAGCCTGCCTTCCGTGGTTCCCAGGGCTTCTTGCTCTCCACTTCTTATAACTCAGCAGTGCAAAGGGGAAGTGGATTCTTCAAAGTCTTCCCTTGGCCTTGATGAACAAGCCACATCCAGCCTGGGCTCCAGGTCAGACAAGCCTGTGTTAGCAGCTCCCAGGCAAAACAACAGCAGTCCTATAGGGCCTGGGCTTGAGATCTCAGCCTGGCAGGAACCTCTGGGTGTGTCAGGACACCCCAGGTTCTACCCATACCTGGACCCTTATATCATCAAGGGTATTCTTTTGGAGTGCTGGCCAAAGCCCCCTCTTCTGCCTTCCTCTTCAATAGGAAAAGGTACTCTCTGCCTGTCCTATCCAGGCAAAAAGACCCAGCAGCATGGACTAGCTCTCCCATATTCTTACAGTATGCACATAGTTCTACAATTGCACAATGGGAAGGTTGAACAGAACCTCGCTTACATATTTCTTTAGCTTTACACATTTTCTTATCTTCCCTAGAACCTCACTTTGTAATACATGACTTTTCAGGTGGCAAATGGGAACCTGTAGCCACATCTGACTGGCAGCACCCCAGCTCCTTTCTTTAACCAATTCCATGAAAACACTTGATGGTAAAGCTACCAGCAACAGTTGTATAAGTTACGCACTGCTCAACCTCAGAAGATGCCATTCACATTGTAGACTATGAGGTTAGCTCCATCTAGAGTTGTTCAAGGCAGAGCCATCCATGGTGGTTCAGCTCCTAGAGCTTCATGATGAAGAATTTTAAAGCCTCTGAAGTGAGTCAACACCCTTCTAGCTAGGAGAGCTGACATTCCTTTATCATGTTAGTGTTCAGACTCTTACTAAGGTATCAGCTGGGTGGAGGCCACCCATGGCATAGCTGTTGCTATTGATAGGTTTTTAATACTATGAGACAATACCTAGATTGCCTTTGTGTCATTAACAATACTAGGTTCATTCCCAGTGAACTAAGCACTGGGCTAGTTACATGTTAGCCTCCCCTACCAAATTAACAAAAATAGTTGGATCTTGGAATAAAAGGTCTGTATTTAACTAT
>PVKN010005429.1:0-23434 GCA_004027915.1 Capromys pilorides | reverse complement strand
TTCCCTGATGCTATTGGTTCAACCTAGAAGCACATATATGGTGGACAAGTGCTCTAGCCCTAAGCTATATCATCAGCCTCTCCCAGATCTTTTTAGAATTTTATTTTTTAATTTATTTATTTATTGCGGAATTGGGGATTGAACTCAGGGCCTTGCACTTGCCAGGAAGGCACTTGTGCCCCTGAGCTATCTCCCTGGCCCCTACAATTTTATTTTGGAAAAAAAATAATTTTTTTTTTTTGGAAGGACTGGGGTTCAAACTCACGACCTTGCACTTGCCAGGCAGACACTTGTGCCATGGAGCTATCTCCTTGGCCCCTAAAATTTCATTTTGAAACAGGGTCTCACTAAATTGCCCATGCTGGCCTTGGGTAGGCTGACTTTGGCTATATCCTGGCTTCAGATTTGTGATCCTCCTGCCTCAGCCTCTCCTCAGGGGCTAGGATTGGAGGCGTATTCCAAGGTATCCAGCTGGATACACTGTTATTAACTCAAGCCTATGTTACTCACTCTTTCTCAGTTTTTACCTGATGTCCTCCTTTTGCTTCAGGGTCCCATGTAGACTTCCATGTGATCTTTAGTTATCCTATCTCCTGGAGTTCTTCTCAGCTGTGAATTTCTAGGAATCTCCTTGTCTTTGATGATTGTGGGAGCTGTGGGATTTGCAGATATCTTTTCTTAGGAGTAGACTTAGGGGGTGCAAAGAGGCCAGAGGTGACTTGTTTTCTGGTTCTGTCACACCAGGGATTCTGTCTTAAGGTGACACCTCATTGTTGGTGTAGATCGGATAGGTGTGGTCATCTGGCCTAGTCAGTTGCCAGATTCTCACTGGGATGTCGACCCCTCCCCTCCTTCCAAGAGCTGTAGAAAGGTATCACTATTCCAGGGCCACAGGCTGGGTGGGGAGTCTGGGTTCCTCTCCTCCAGGGCAAAGAATTCATATAAATTCTGTGTTCTTCTGCTTTATTCATTTATTTATTCTATTATTATTATTATTAATGTACTTAGTACAGGATCTACAGGGTCTCACTACACAGATTGGAGTCATAATGATCCTCCTGTTTTCAGTCTCCCAAGTGCTGGGATTACAGGTATGTGCCCCCACACATCTAGTCACATTTGCTGTCTCAGCACGCCCTGGGTGATGGCGCCGGCATGGCACAGCATTATTTATTTATTTTTATTTATTTATTTTTTTTGTGGAACCAAGGATTGAATTCAGGTCCTTGCGTTTGCCAGGCAAGCACTTATTCTACTAAGCTATCTCCCCAGCCCCTTACAACATTATTTATTATTTTTATATGGTACCAGGAAGTGAGCCCATGGCTTCACATGGAGCTATATCCCCAGCTCTTTTTTATTTTTTAAATTTGAGACAGAAAATAAATAATAAAAAATTAAAAAAAAAAAAAAGGGCCGGCGAGATGGTTCAGTGGTCTAAAGCGCCTGCTTAGGAGGGCTCAGGCAACTGTGGGAACTGCAGTTCGATCCCCGGCACCACATGCTGCGCCAGCGCCACCACCAGGGCAGGCTGAGCCAGCCACAAAATGAATAAATAAACAAACAAACACAACAAGCAAACAAATAAATAAATAATAAAAAATCAAATAAATAAATAAATAAATAAATTTGAGACAGAGTCTGTCTAGGTTGCCAGGTTGCCTGAACTGGGTTCAAACATGGGATCCAAATGTCTTGGTTCAGCCTCTCAGAGTGCTGGGCTTATATGTGCCCCACTTCACCATGCTTATTCAGTTATTTATAATAGTCTTGACTTGTTTGCTTATTTGATTTTTGGTACCAGGAATCGAACTCAGGATCTCATGCTTGCGAGGCAAGTGCTGTGCTACTTAGCTATCTCCCTGGCCCCAACAGTATCAACTTGAGGACAGTGTAGAGTATCACTGATGTTCTCTTGCTCCTTGTGTTCCAGCCTTGGCTCCTAGGGGCTTTTTCTGTCACCCCCAGATCCTCTCATCCCATGGGAGAGGGTGTGTTGCCCCAGGTCCAAACTGTGTGTTTTCTCCCAGTGATGCTGCTAATAATGTTGTTAAGGCTGGCTATGACTTTGTGACCCTCCTGTCTCAGCCTCTTTTTTGTTGGTGTTGCAGACATGCACCACTATCCTTGGTCTGAAGAGGCAACTCTCTTTTTTTTTTTTTTTTTAATTATGGCCAGCTCAGCTTGCACTGGGGGTGGGGCTGGCATAGCATGTGGTGCCAGAGATTGAACCATGATCTCTGCAGTTGCCTAAGCTTTCCTAAGCAGGTGCTTTAGACCGCTGAACCATTTCGCCAGCCCAGAGAGGCAACTCTTGGTAGGCTCCTGAGAGCCTGCAAAGGTTGCTAACACTTGATATAATGCAAATGGCAAGTTTTACAAAACACTTTGCATTTTCTTCTTTTTCCTCTTCTTCAAGAGCTGTATTTCAAGCTATATTATTTTCTTCTACTCCTTCTGATTAACATTTCCACTACACAAGTTGTTTTCTAGTGGCTATAAAGTGCTCTGCCTTCATTCAGGCACCAAAACACAGAAATGGATAAACAAGACAAAGATCTTGTGTTACTAGGCATGATAGCACATACTTGTATTTTTAGCAATTTGGGAGGCTGAGGCAAGAAGGTGACAAGTTCAAGTCCAACCTGGGCAACATAGCAAGAAAAAAAAAAAAAAAGGTGGGGGCTGGAGATATACCTCAGTGTTAAGGCTCTAGATTTAATACCTAGTACCACAATAACAACAAGCCTATTCCATTGGACTGTAAACTAGAAAACCACAGATTGAAGTACTGTACGTTATATAGATACAGGAAGTATATGAGAGAGGAATGAGGTATATAGTTTTTAATCTACCTGCCCCCCTAACGTCTCATGTGCTCATAGGTGGGACTCTGGAGAGGTGGGCAGATCACATGGGTGTGATATTCATAGGTAACTATGATGTTGGGTAGTAAAGCAAAGTGGGAGGAATTGTAATCACTGGGGGGCGTGGCCTGGCAAGGTCCTCTCCCTACTCTTCCCTTAATTACTCTCTGCTTCCTGTTTACCATATCATGAGCCACTTCTCTGCCTTGCCTTGGAGCCAGCTGACTGGACTGAAACCTTTACAAACTGTGACCCCAAATAAACCTCTCCTTTAACTTGTGGACATTGTATATTGGCCTTCAGTGACAAGAAAGTAACTAAGTGGAGGGCCACCTTTTGTAGGGGTCATGAAGGCCGTCCTGAAAGGTGACCCCTGGGATGGGAGTGAGGAGTCCAGACAGGAGTGGAGATGACTGTCAGCGGGAACCGCAGTCTGAGGGCCTGGGTGGTCAGAGTCAGCAAGGGAAGGGAGGAGGGCACCAGAAGGCAGGGAAGCAGGAGCCAGCTCTGTGGCGCCTGCAGGACACTGAGCCAAGGGCAAGATGTGTCATTTGGCGGCATCACCAGATGTTTCCTATCTACTGTCGTTTAGTAAAGAGTTGAAATGTTTACTCAGTGTTGACATGGAGTGCAAGCTCCATGGTTCAGGTTCCCAGACAACAAAGGTTATCCTAACTTTGGCTGTCACTTACAGAAAGGACAGAGATCCAGAGCATTGCTGCATCTACAAGGACCATATGTGAGGTAGAAAATGGAAGTGACTAACATTTCTAGAAAATTTGAGAAGTCTATGGGGAGAGGTCCCTGTGCCACATTTTGACTTCATAAGATGTGAGTCAGAGACTGGCAGCCCAGGGCACCTCCCTCCTCTGTCCTATTGTACCCTAGGGTGCATTTTGTTCCTGGTCCCGAAGGAAGTCACAGTACCAACTGTCCACCAGGCTCAAAGTGAACCATGCCTTTTTCCTGGTTTGCCATCAAGACAGGATGAAAGAGTCTATTCATCTAGAGACTCTCAATGGGCCTAACCCACAAGTGTCATGTTCAACAAGCCTGTGCGTCTGGACACAGAAAGCCGCCCTTGGGGATGACTTCGGCTGCCTTCAGATAGTGCATTGCATCTTTCTAATTGTGTCCAAGTTATAGCTCGAGACCTTTCTCTGGGGAAAGAAAAACTAGCCTCTTGGCAGCACCTCTCCTTCACTGCTCACCTCTGCTACAGCTCAGCAGGCCCCTCTCTCCATCAGTCTCCTTAGCCAAAGTGATACCCTGGCCCTTTCCTGTCCATTCTCCAACTTGAGCCATTCCCTGTGGGGAGTGTATTCTGAGCCTCTTCCAGGTCTCACTCTGGGGGCCAGAGGGGCTGTGCCCCAGGCCAACAGCTCTCTATCCCTGTATCCATTTTTTCATCTTTAACCTGCAGCCATCATGTCCCTGACCCTGCCATTTCCATTGGCCAAGGGGACTCTAGAGATATGTACAGGAGGCTGTATAATAGTGGCACACAAGGGACCATGATGGGCCAAATGGGCATTGGTGACGAGGGTCCCACAGGTGGCATGAGGTCTGAATCCTTGGTATAGTCAGATCCCAGGACATGCACCCTTTCTGCTGGGAGGGGACAGCATGAAGTTTCCCCATGGGTTTCTTCCCACTTTAGGAATGCAGCTGCCAACTCTCCAATAATGTCTATGGTTGAAGACATAGTGTAGAGCCTAGGTTGACTGGTCATAGGGGCCCTCTGAGCCTCAGTATTTTTATCAATGAAACAGAGATTGCACAAAATCCACTCCACCTCATGGAGATACCAGGGGGAATCAGCACCTGGACTTGTATAAAATGCTTTGTTTAGAAGGTTGAACCCACCATGTCGAAGATCAGTATGTAGATGGCCCTGGCCTTTGCCCTAGCAACCCCACTTCTGAGGTTAATCTTACCCACAAGCTGGCCCACATGCAAAATGTCGACACAAAGCTATCCCTGTGCGTCCTGGGTACCTCATGATCATGTGAAGCACAAAGCCTGTTCCAATGGCAGTTCTCCTGTGTGTGTCTCCAAGGCAGCATTGGGTATGTGAGCATGTGTGTGGTTACTAGGATGTATGTAATATACTTGGAAATACTCATGAGAATCCAGCGTCTATTTACTCTTAGAAGTGCAGCTGGTTTGGAAGGGACATTCTCACTCTGGTGCTTGTATCACACCCCCACTCTTTTGTTTTTATTTTATTTATTTATTTATTTTGGTACTAAGGATTGAACTCAGAACCTTGTGCTTGCCAGGTAGGTGCTTATGCTGCAGAACTATATCTCTGGCTCTCCCCCAACCCATTGTAAAAAATTTATTTTGAGATAGGCTCTCACTAGGTCATCAAGTTGCTCAGGCTTGGCTTGAACTTGAAATCCTCCTGCTTCAGGCTCCCAGAGTGCTGGTATTCCCAGTGTGTGTCACCATACTAGGCTACATCTTTCTGATTTTTATATATTTGAATGACATAGTAAAAATAAATGTATGCAAATTTAAGAAAATGATACTTCTGTGGAGAATGTATTCCTTTAGTGATGAGTCTTGAAGCTGTAAGATTGTTGATAGTCTCAACATCACTAAGTTGTCCACTGTGATGTGGCTCACTGTATTCACTGCATTTTTTTAACCAGATTTCTTTCTTTTTTTCTTTTTGCAGAACTAGGGGTAGAACTCAGGACCTTGCACTTGCCAGGCAGGCACTTGTGCCCCTGAGCTATCTCCCAGCCTGTCCTGGGGGTGGAGCTGGCACAGCATGTGGTGCCACGGATTGAACCGTGGTCCCTGTGGTTGCCCATGCTTTACTAAGCAGGCACTTCAGACTGTTGGACCATCTTTTTTTTTTAATTTTTATTTATTTATTTGTTTGCTTGTTGTGTTTTTGTTTGTTTCTTTATTTACTCATTTTGTGGCTGGCTCAGCCTGCCCTGGTGGTGGCGCTGGCGCAGCATGTGGTGCCGGGGATCGAACTGCAGTCCCCGCAGTTGCCTGAGCCCTCCTAAGCAGGTGCTTGTTGGACCATCTTGCTGGCCCTGTTTGTTTGTTTTTGTTTTTGTTTTTGTTTTAGTGCACTGAGAATAAAAACTCAGGCCCTTATGCTTGCCAGGTGGGCACTACTCCACTGAGCTAAATCCCCGGCTCTTCCTTTTCAGTAAGAAAATGGAAAGCAGTCGTGAACTTCGGCCCTGGGAAGTGGATATTCATTGAGAATGTGCCCATGGTCTTGAGGTGGGGGGCCTTGAACATGCATCAGGTGTCAGGAAAGGGTCCCTACCCCTACTGAGGTCTCCTGCTGCCCTATGGGGAGGAACAAAGTGAGCAGAACTGAACAGATGAAAGGGTGAGCTTCTTTTGTTGTGTTCTTTCATTTAAAAAAAGTTACAAAACAGTATCATTCATCATATATTTCTTGCTTATTTTCCTTTTTTAAAAAATTAAAGTAATAAAAAAGTTATTTTATAAAATAATACAAAAGGGCATGACAGGTGGGGGCCAGCAAGCACTGTCTGAGCTGCTGGACTGGGGGGCAGTGCTTGGCTCCTGGTTCTCCTCCCACAGTGGGCTGGGGGAATGGGTGAGGCAAGGGGTATTGGGCAAGCTACCAGGCTGTAGCCAGGTCTCAGGTTGGGTACCCTCTCTGGCTGGGTCTTCTGAAGGCCTCAAGGGAGGAACAGGGAAGCTGTTAAGGGTGGCTAAGGCCCAGGGAGGAGCAGGAGGGGCACTGAGGCAGCATAGCTGGCTCCTCTTCCCTAGCTCCCGCTGTTCAGCATCCCCAGCAACTTGCTGGGCTCTAGTCCCTGCTGCTGAGCTACTGTCTGCACATCAAAGCCCATATGCATGAGAAACTGGGCCACATTCATTTCCTGCCCAGTGAACTGGTCCCGAATGGTGGGGCATGAAGGATTACAGTGGGGCCAGGGGCAGCTGTCCACCAGGTGGATAGGGCAGCCCTTCAGGGGAGTTTTGCTGGCCTTATGGCTGTCATGGAGGCTTCTGTCCCAGCAGTGCAGCGCTCGAGGCAGCGAGGTCCCCTTCACTTGGACATCTGTCCAGTGGCTGCAAATAGAAATGTGGGGGAGGGATTTCATGACTGTTATTGGGGGCTGTGCTTTAATTCTGACCATGAAGACTGCTGTACCCCCAGTGGTTTTAGAAGTTGCAGTAGGAATCTCAGTGGATCCAGGAGAGGCTTGTGGGAAGGCAAATACAGGTTTGGGGGTGACTATGATAATGGGGCACCTAGAATTAGTGCTGAGGACAAGCTGCACTAAGGCCAGGTCACTGACCTCCGGATAATGATCTCATGGGATAGGCAGGCAGGAGCAAAGCTGGCCCTGGTGGGAGGAAAAAAAGCAACCTGAGCCCTTGACTCTAGCCCCTCCTCCACTCTGTGCTACAGATCAGGAAGCTCCAGTCTGTACCCTAGGCCTGTTTGCTGCCTGGTGAACACTGGCTTTCTGACCCTGTGCTCCCTGCCTGGAGCCTGGTTTCCCTACCCTGTACCAGCCAACACACTTCTCTGTAACCTTTGCCCTTTGACCCTCCAATTTTTGCTCAGAGTCCACCTTGTTCAGTTGGGCCCTGCTGGACAGTGGAAAGAGGCTGTCCCAGATAGACAAAGCTTTTGTCACTGTTGAGGCCTCTTTCTCTTTTGATCTTTTTGAGACAGGGTCTCACTCTGCAGTTTACGCTGGCCTAGAACTCACTTTGTAGCTCAGATTGGCCTCTATCTCGCATCCTCTTGCCTCAACCTCTCAAATTCTGGGATTACAATAATGTGCCACCATGTTCAGCAAGATTAACCTTTATTGGTTAATCAAGCAATTTACTGCAGATTTGGAAGGGCTGAATTAGCCACCCAGAGTGGGGTCCCCAGCACACTCACGGCACATCCTTGAGGGTGCTGCGCAGCTCGTGGCCCAAGTTCTGGATGTACAGCCACTGCCCTTCCTGGACTGGCTGTCCTGTGAGATGCACGTTGTCCACGGTCAGCTGGGCCTCATCAAACAGCCACTGCACCACGAACACGGGGCCTGGGAGGGACAAGGGTCAGCTTGGCCTGCCATGGTACTAAAGTCCTTGCCAGTTCCAAGGAAGGCTCAAAAGCCATCCAGGCTCAGCAGAGCTTCCATCACCCTGTGCCCTTTTGCTTGTGTGTGTGAGAGGAATACTGAGAACTGAACATAGGGCCTCCTTTATGCCAGGCAAGCACTCTACCACTGAACTATATTTTAATCCCTTCTTCTTTCTGTAATATATACTTTTTGCCAGGAATGGTTCTGAACACCTCTAATCCCAGCACTCCAGAGGCTGAGGCAAGAAAATTGACAAGAGTTGAGACCAGCCATGATTACATAGTGAGTACAAGACCATCCTAAGCTACATAGCAAAATCTTGCCTCAAAAACTAAACTAGGGCCAGCAAGATGGTTCAGCGGTCTAAAGCGCCTGCTTAGG
This sequence comes from Capromys pilorides, assembly GCA_004027915.1. NCBI lineage: Eukaryota > Metazoa > Chordata > Mammalia > Rodentia > Capromyidae > Capromys > Capromys pilorides. Next base: position 15,087 of record PVKN010005429.1, on the reverse strand, counting down.
AAAGCTTAGGCAACCACAGGCACTGCAGTTCTATCCCAGGCACCACATGCTGTGCCAGCCCCACCCCCAGGGCAGGCTGAGCTGGCCATAATATTAAATGAATAAATGAATAAATGAATGAATGAATAAATAAATAAATAAATAAATAAATAAACAAACAAGTCAGGGATAAGAAAAAGAAAACTAAAATAAAATACACTTTTTCTTGAAGAAGGACCCTTTGTAAGGCTTGAACTTAGGGTCTTTGCACTGAGCTAATTGCTCAGCTCTCTTTCTCTATTCTGAGACAGGGTCTCACTAAGTTGTCAAATTGCCTAGGCTAGGCTCAAACTTTTCTCAGCTTCCTCGAGTGCTGGGATTATAAGTGTGGACTGTTGCATCTTGCTAAAAGACTCTCTCTCTCTTTTGTATTTTTTTTTTTTTTTTTTTTTTGGCAGAACTGGGGATCCTGCCTGGCAGGACCTTGCACTTGCCAGGCAGGTACTTTGTGCCCCTGAGCTATCTCCCCAGTCTCTCTCTCTCTCTCTCCCCCCCCTTTCTCTCTCTCTCCCCCCCTCTTTCTCTCTCTCTCCCTCTCTCCCTCTCTTACAACCTTACACTTACCAGCTCTCTTACAACCTTACACTTACCAGTCAGGCACTTGTCTCTTTTGTATTTTTAGGGAAGGATCTACATGGTGTTCAGAGTCTCACTACTAGATCAGACTTGTAGTGATCCCCCTGTTTATGGCCTCTCAAGAGGTGGAATTGCAGGCCACCACGCCCATCTCAATTGACCAGCATGCCGGGGACAAAGCCGGCCTGTCAGGCCCAAGAATGAACTCCCGGCCCTGCAGGCGCTTTAATCCGATGAGCTATTTGGCTGGCCCTCTCTTTTTTTAATGTATTTGGTACAGGGTCTCACTATGCAGCTGGGACTCATGGTGATCCTCCTGCTTTCAGCCATCCCAGCACTGGGATTGTATACTTATGCCACTACACCAGACTCTGGCTGGCTCTGCCCACTCTGGGTTTGGGACTGGCACAGCATGTGGTAATCACAGTCCCTGCGCTTGCCTAAACTTGCCTAAGTAGGTGCTTAATTTGCTGAACTATCTCACTGGCCCTAAAGGTCATTGATAACTGCCTACCACCTTGGCCTGGCCAGCCAAAATTTGGTGAGATTATTTCCTTGAAGGGGGTTCATCAAACTTCAGTGTGAGCTTGGAAGGTAGAGGACCCATAGCACAGACAGTATGGAGCTCAGCTCAAGTCTATCTGTAAGCATTAGTGTAGACAGGGTGACCAACTGTCCTGATTTGCCCAGGACTGAGTGGTTCAGGGCTAAAACTAGGATAGATAGAGGCAAAAAGGGGCTACTGGTATAGATGTGGTCCCTTCTCTGGGCCAGTGCAGCAGTTTCTGGCTTTTTTTTTTTTTTTTTGTCTTTTTTGAGATAAGGTTTTGCTATGCAGTTCAGGCTGGCCTTGCGCTCACTTTTGTAGCCCAGGCCTGTCTCAAACTCGCACTGATCCTCTTGCCTCAGCCTCCCAAGGCTGGCCCATTTCTAAGGATGGACTTTCAGGAAAGGTTCAGCAAGCCTGGACAGTCCACTGCTGCCCAGGTGCCCAAAAGAACCAGCTACTCACAGCGCAAAGTTGGGTAGACTTTGTAGCCTAAGAAGCAGTTCCATTCCTCGCCTTCCTTGAATTGGCTCCGACAGCGCTCTGGGACCATCCCATTCCAGTACCTGGAGCCAGAGCTTTGGTTTAGACTGGAGCTCCTCCCCTAGGGACACTACCTAGGTCATCTGCATGGGAGGGTCTTGGAGTCACACCTGATGCCTCGGCGGATGGCCTCTGTGGGTGCACACGTGACAGTATCGATGCAGTCTGTGCGGCGGTACTGCTTATTGTCCAGGAACCAGCCTGAATCGGCCAGGCCCCGCACCTGGATGGCAGGGTAGCCCAGTTCCTCCAGCTGGTCAGCTACACGGTCCACATTCAGCAGCACCCCAGTGCCCCCAGCGCTGCACAGAAGGCCATAGCTGAGCCTAGTGTCTGGGAGGGTATTCACCACTCACCCTGCACCTGCTCAGATCCTAGCTCAGTCCCTGAGCAGGACCAGGGGTCCTGATGCCTCCAATCAATACATTCAGACTATAGATACATTTCCTATTCATATGTAAAGCTTATAGGCATCTTGGAGGCTTGCAGGCAGAGGAAACTGGTGAGCTCTAGGCACTGGTCCAAAGCTATGGGTGGCAGGACAGGGCTTCTCTGCCATGCAAGGGCCTGAGCTCTCTTCTCTCCTTTCCTTTCCCTCTCTCTGCCCCATTTTCCTTATCTGAAAATGAAAATCCTTTTAGTTTGTTGTAGGCCTACTGGGATAATGACTGACCAACTGGCCTATCTCTAGACTCAGGACCTGGAGATGGACATTAATCTACTGCTGACTCTTTATCCACCAGGTTGGTCCCTGCAGTCTAATAGCCATGGGATCCAGAAGCTTCTCTGGAATTCCCAGTACTCTGAGGCCAAACCTCCATGACACCCTAAACATGCATGTTCTCTGGCTCCAGCTTCTGCTCACCAAGGTGTGCTAAAGCTTAAGCCAGCAGGCTTCTGTGAGGCCAGAGCACCGGACTCCCTGACCTACAGGTCTGCTGTCTCCTTGACTTCTGTGTACAGTCCTGGACAGTTTGCACCAACAGCTCCCTCTTCCTCCCCTCCCCTTCCCTAATATCCTTTGCCTACCTGCTCCCAGCCAGCAGCAGCACCTTGGCCCCACTCAGTCCTCTGCCCAGGAGCTCCTGCACCACCTCTCGGATGATGAGGGCACCCATGAATGCGTACTCATCTGTGTGGAAAATGGGGCTTCAGGCGGAGCCTGAACAGAGAGAAGGCTCCCTTACCCTAGATTGGCAGGTGGAATGGGCCTTCTTGGGGATGGGCTGGGGGCTGGGTAGGTTGGAGGGAGGTGGATCAAATACTAGAAGCCCTGTTGGAGGCAGCACCTCAAGCAGGACCTCTCAGGAGTGGGGCTATGGTAGGGGCTAGGCCAGTCACAGACATGGTGGTAACTGTGAGGAAGTGACAAGGTCAAAAGTATGCATCTTGCTAGAACCCCATCATCCTGCTTTCCTATTGGGAAGTCAGGGACTCACTCTTCTCAGACTTGGAGGAAGCCCCACTCCAAACGTCACTGGAGCAATAGGGAATGAAGCTGCAATGCCAGAATGTATGCACTTGCTGTGGCTCTCTGCTGCCCAGAGGCTCCAGGAAGGACCCTGGGACAGAAGGACCACTTCCCAGGAAGGACAACTTCCAATCTCCAGAAAAGATCCCTCAAGACAAGAGCCTCCTCCCCCAAGATCACATCCAACTTCCAGAAAAGATAACCCAGAAAAGATCACAGGACAGGGCCTCCCCAAGAAAGATCATACCCATTCTCCAGGAAGACCTCCCTCAAGGACAAGACCCCATCATGAAGGACCACACCCAGACTTCAGAACAGGAACCCCCAAGAGGATCATTTCCCCCAAGGACTCCTCAGGAGGGGTATCCCTCAGGGACCATCCCTTGGAAACCCCCTCCTCCCACCCATACCCTTTTTCTTACACCATGTTGGCATTCCACCAGTAGGGGTTCTCCTCTGGCTGAGAGGACAGGATCCCTGTGCCTGGGGACACAGAGATGGGAGGGTCTTTCTTCTGCTGGGATGGAGCTGTGCACGGATGGGGACTACAGGAAGGTGTAAGGGAAGAAGGGATCCTACTTGGTCTCATGAGGGGGGTGGGTGGTGCTGGAGGACTGAGCCAGGGTTGCTAGGGAAGGGGGGATTGATGGGGTTAATTATGCTAGAAAGTCACCATGTCCACCATGATTAGCCAGGCTGTGACACTAGATGAGACACCTTTGATTTTCCTACCCTATACCAAATGCTTTGACCCTGGAGAGATGAACAGTGCTAACATTCAGCACACTGAAGCTAGTTTTGGGGTGCTAAGCCAAGAGTTCGCATCCTCTGGCCTTATGGAGCTCAGCACTAGTTTGGGAAAGGTGCACACGGTGGGGGTGGGGTCTCCCCATCCTTCTTGAGCATCTCATTGTGACAGACTGTCTATTCTTGTCCCATGGTCAGCTCTGAGTGGCAGGTCCTGAAATGCTCACCTGTGCGAGTCTGGGGCCAGTCTTTGGAGCTCATGAGACGCCGCATGGTGTCATATCTCGAGTCGCAGTTCTCCCGGCTGAAGCAGTACCAGCCGCCTGCAGGTATAGTCACCTTAATAGATCTGCGAGACTGAGGAGCACCCCCGTCGCCCACACCAAGCCTCAGCTCCTGGCACGTACCTTCCAGAAAGAGCAGCCACCGCCTGCTACCTTTTGACTCCTTTAGGTAGTAGCTGCAGGGGCGGGCGCGTGAAGCAGGTGGTCAGCTGGGGCTGCAAAGTCTGCGACTACGCCCGAGTCCCCCGCAGTCTTCACCCCTCCACCCAGGAAAGGGTCAATCCACCTGTCGCCCCGGTAGCCCGACGACCACACGGGGGCACCAGCGGCCAGGCCCACACAGAACGTTTGGAGCAGGGCGGCGGTCCCGGGAGGTGGCGCTCGCGCGACGGAGAAGGGGTACGAGGGCAGTGTGCTCCGTGGAAAATCCCCATAGCCGGCCCGGCGGGGGACCCGCTGTGACCCTGGCGCCTGCGCCGGGTGGGCGGGCGCCCCTAGGTGCCCAGTGGCCCTTGGAGAGGAGCACCCGCCCTGGAAGCCTATGTGTGGGTGGAGGCAGCTAGAAGCGCTAAGCGAAGTGGGAGCAAGGGTGCCACTGAGGCAGGGTCACAGCCTTTCCCCCCAGGTCTTTCTCCCTACAGTAACCCACTGAAGGCGTGGGCTCCCCAATCCCTTCCAACTCGCAACCTCACATTCATCTTTTTCTTCTCTAGGATTAGGATGAGAGAGTGAATGCCGCACCCGGGACCTTTCAGCCAAACTATGCGCCCTTCTTGCCCCTCTGTCCCACGATGGGATTCCTGACTGTGGAGAGTCAAGCTAGGATAGTGGTGGTGGGCTCTGCCCACCTCCTCGTGTACCCTCTTCCTTTGGAGTCTGGGCCACTCACGAAGAACTTGGACAGAGGGCCTGTGCACGGTGATGGGTGATCAGTGCTTGCGCTGGGTAGAGACCTGGCCTTCAAGCGCTCCCCCACCCCGATTCCGCGCACCGGGAGTCCCCCAGCCAGGGCCTCTCAGGGCCAGCTTCGCCGGGCGCCTGACGGGAACCATTTGCCAGGGCCAGCACTAGCCGGTACAGCACAGAGGGTCTACTGCAGAGTCCCTGTGTACGCGCGCGCAGGGGAGCAGAGACGCAGCGACGAGGCAGCAGTCCTGCAGGGTCCTGAAGGGTGGGCCTTACCCAGCCGGGCTGCCGTCGTTACAGGTCACCGACGTGTTGAGCAGGAGGTGGAGGCGTAGGTCCTCGTTGAGCTGCTGTGCTGAGCAGGGGTACAGGGACTGTGCCAGGCTCTTGACCTGCGCCATGAAGCTGTCCATATTGCCCTCCACGGCCGTGAAGTCCAACGGGAAGCTCTCCACTGGCTGCCCAGTGCCCGGCGCGGCCTCCGTCCGCTGCGGGGGCAGTGGCGGTGGCGGCTGTGGGGCGGGTTGCTGACCTCTGCGCCGCCAGGTCTTCCTTCCTTCACCGCCCCCGGCCCAGTGCAGGAGGCCCAGCAGGAGAAGCACGCGTACCCCTCGGCCCATGGCTGCGCCACTCCAGCCGGCGGCCACCTGCGGAGAGCAGTGGTCTTCAGGCACAGGCTGGGGGCGCTGGGGACACGGGACGCGAGGGGTGCCGATGCTGCTTTCAGGTCCCCCTCCCGCGCGCCGGGCCTGGCCAGGGCGTCTTGGGCTCTCGGCGGCGTCGAGGCTGTAGGGCTGGCCAGGCACCGTCGGCTCCGCAGCTCCGGCCGCGCGGGATCTGGGTGCGCTGGCGCCGGCCCGCGCCAATGAGCAGCGGGGCCGGGCTGGGCGTAGCTCTCGGGGGCCGCGGCGGCTCGGGTGCCCGCGCGTTAGATGTGCCGCCGCCTGGCCTCGGCGAGGGGGAGGGGGCCTCGGTCGAGCTCCTTTTGGCGGAGGCATCGCCCTTTCTTCCCAAACCGCAGGCCTGACAGAGGGGCCTGGACTCTCCCGTCGCAGCCGCCGGAGGCGCTCCCGGCCGGCTCCGTGGGGGGCAGCGCAGCCGGGCAGCTCTGATCCCAGCGGCCAGCCGGGCGCCGCGGCCCCAGCCCTGGGAGCGGCGGCGGACAGGGAGCGGCGAGGCCTTTCCACGCCGCCCGACGGGCCGCGGCAGGGGCGCAGGATGGGAGCGCGCACCTGGAATCTTCGAGTCCCCCCACCGCTGCCCAGGCCTGACGCCGCGGTGGACAAGCCCTTTCCGACCCCAGTTCCCGCGCCACGATTCTCCCCGAGCCCAGCGCTCACCGCGGCCAGTGAGCGCGCGGCCCGGCGGCCGGGCTTCTCCGTGTCTCCCGCGCTGCGTCCCCCTTGGCGCGCCCGGAGCGGCTCGCTCCCCCTCTGGCGCTGGCGCTGAGCCGCTCGGGACTTTTATCCAGCGGGGCCCCCGGGATCAAAGCAGCGGCGGACACAGGGCTCCGCGCCGAGGGGCCTCCAGGAGGAGCGGACAGGTGTGGCTGGAGGCCCCGCTCCCTCGGCGACTTGCGGGAGGAACCTGGCGCCTCCGCGCCTTGGCTGAGTGGCCCTAACCAGAGTCTTAATGGGTGATTCTGAGCAGGTTTCAGTGGCCCTGGGTTCAAGAGGGTGGCAGCAAAATACCAAGGTCAGACCGCAGTGGGATAAGGTCCTGTGTCGCTCCGGGCAAGCACCCTGTCTGCTGCACCGCCGCAGAAGATCCTCAAGAACCTCCCTGCCCCTGCCACTCATGGGGAAAACGTACTAAAGATTGGAGCAAATGACTGCTAGGTGACCTCCTTGCAACCTACAGAATCTGCCAGGGCAAGTCACCTTATTTTCCCTATTATAGCTCAGAGTTTAAATCACTGGGGCAGAATGAAATTCCTTTCAGAAAATTAAATTAGATACAATATGTGAAAACAACAGATCTATGGAAGCTGAACAGGAAGATTGCCTCCTTTGAGGCTAAGTAGTGAGTTCAAAGCCATTCTAAACACAGAGCAAGACCCTGTTTTTTTTAAAAAAGGGGGGGCGATGTTTCCTCAGGGGGTGCTGGAAGAAGAAACAAGAAGAGGTGCATCCACTATATACCCAAGATGTCACCATCCCACAGTGTCACTTACCCCCTTTTTGCTTTACATTGCCACTTGCCACCTGGTCTTTACATAAAGACAGGAGACAGTTTTATCTTTTGAGACTAGCAGGGCTTCTGGTAACCACCCAAAAAATCAGCAGAGGGAAACTTGCTTGCCTGGCAGGCACCTGATGCACTTGATCAGAGGCTGCTTGGGCCATGGCACAGGCAGGATGCTGCCTGACCTTAGTCCTCTGGCTGAGTGAGGACCTGGGGAAGAAATGCCCTGCATATTCAGGAGGCTGCTCTCTGCTGGTCCTGACAAACAGACAGTGAAAGGTCAAAGTAGACCCTTAAAAAAGGTCAAGCTCTGTGTGTGTGTGTGTGTGTGTGTGTGTGTGTGTGTGTGTTTGAGAGAGAGAGAGAGAGAGAGAGAGAGAGAGAGAGAGTGTGTCCAGGGTAAACTGCAAAGCTCAAGATCAGGCCAAGAAGTACCCAGAAGGTCAGCTGATGTCAGGATACTCATGAAGGCAGAGAAGAGGCATTCAGGTACACTCACTGACATCCAGGGACAAATGCATGCTCATTTTCCAGATAAGAGTTCAGATTCAGAGACGCTAACAGAAGAGTTGCCACTACTTGGCTCTTTCCAAAATCTATCCTTGCTGTCCCTATTATTGGGTCAGTTTAAAGACTATACATTCTGTGACTGGCAAGGACAGTAGCTTCACCATCTTGAGATATCCTCCCAGCTACTCCCAGCAAAGGCTGACCTGTGCAGTCTAGCTTTTGTACAACCGCCTGTCTCAGGAGACTTCTGTTGTAAGAGCCTGCTGTTGTAAATCCTGGCAGAGAAATGTTGATTGCCAGCTGGGTGTCATGGCTGGTGCTGACCTGTGCTTCACACTGACCTGGCTCTGAGCCATTTCCTGGCAGGAAGATCCTGGGCAAGGTCCATGACCTCCATGTTCCTGTTTCCTCCTCTTCAAAACAGGGCAATAACTACCTCCTTTGGAGGGTTGTTGTGGGATTACAGGAGCCCATTCGTGAAAGTGCACAGCAGGGAGGTGGTTATGATTGCCAATGAGGGTCCCAGAACAAGAGAAAAACATGCAGATCATATTCTTGAACATTTGCTGTAGCATGATTTAGCCTGCACATTGAATCACAATAAATTTGTTTTTCAATTATTTAGTAGCAGAAGCAAAGAGGGACTTGAACCCAACCTTTCCCAGAACTCGGCTCTCTCAGTCTCAGTCGTCCACATTTCCCTTCCCCTAGCCAGGACTCTATGACTGGTAGAGCTACAACACCCTCCTCCCCACCAAAGGGCCAGGGATAAGATTTCCCAGGCTCTGAGGCTGCAAAAAACCCTCCAGCCTCAGACATCAGACATACTGGCTCTATCCTTTTCCAAGTCCAGCTTGGTCTTCTGCACTGGTGATGCACACACAGTTTCAAGGGCTCTTGGTTCTTCAAGCCACCAGGAAGCTTGGCCACTGTTTTCAGGTCACATACATTGAGACCAGATGCCACTGTACACATGGCATATACAGAAGAGGGATTCAGGAGTCATCAGTGCCTAATCAGACAACACGCAACACACAGTTGGATGTCTATGAGCAAAAGCATAGAAAATAACCAGTGCTGGTGAGGACATGGAAGAATCACAACCGTTGTGCACTGCTGGTAGGAGGATAAAATAGTGAAGCTACTGGGAAAAACAATTTGGGGCCCCTATATAAGTCAAATGCAACATTATCATCTAGCTTAGCAATTCCATTCTTAGGTATAGACCTGAAAGAATTGAAAACAGGTGTTCAAACAAAAGTTCCTCCTTGAATGTTCACAGAAGCACTATTCATAAGATCCCAAAAGGGGAAACAACTCAAAAGCCCATCAACAAAATGGCTAAACAAAGTTGGTATGTCTCTACAAGGGGGGTTATTTCAGCAGTGAGGAGAAAAACATTTTGACACATGCTGCAACATGGACACCTCTCAAAAACATTTTACTCAATGCAATAACCTGTCACCAGAAGGCACATAGTGTTCGATTTCACTGGTAGGAAAAAATCCAAAAGAGCTCAAGCCACAGGGATGGCAACTATCTTGGTTGGCAAGGGTCAGGGAGCAAGAAGTGAGACTGCTTGATGGGTCTAAGATTGAGCTTTGAGGTGATAAAAATGCTCTAATGTGGTGATCATAGCACAGCACTGTAAGTGTACTTACTAAGTGCCCTGGAATTTTACACTTTATTATTTATTTATTTACTTGCATTTAGTACGGGGGATACAGGGTCTACATACAGGGTCTCACTACATATATCAGACTCATAGTGATCCTCCTGTTTTCAGTCTCCCACGCACTAAGATTACAGGTGCGCCCCACCATGTCTCTATCGCTGTCTCAGCACCCCAGGGACAGGCCGGCATGGCACACTAGGGATCAAACCCTGGCTACTGTGCTCTGCCTAAGCAAATGCTTTAGTCTGCTGAGCTATCTGGCTGGCCCTGCACTTTATTCTTTAAAATTTTTATTTTATCTTTGTTTTTGTGAGATAGCCTCACTAGATAGGTTATGCTGGCTTTGAACTCCTAACCTACTCCTAACCTATTCTGTAGCACAGCTTTGTCTTGTACTTGTGGTGACTCACCTGCTTCAGCCTCTTAAGTTCTGGGTCTATAGGCCTGCAACTCCATGCTTGACAGAATTACACACTTTAAAACAGTTCTGTGTTATGTGAGTTATACTTTCGAAAATTAGATGAACTTGGTGTGGTGCTGCACATATATAATCGCAGCACTCAGGAAGGTGAGAGAGGATTGCTACAAGTTCAAGGGCAGCCTGAGCTACATATTGGGTTCAACGCCAGCCTAAACTGCATAGCAAGACGCTGTGTTAAAACAACAATAGTGGCTGTAAACAGGTGGATCACTATGAGTCTGATCTAGTGTGAGACCCTGGACACCCTGTAGACCCTTCCCTAAAAAATAAAAAAAAAAGAAAAGAAAAAGAAAAAAAATCACAAAAAACCAAGACAACAGCAACAACAAAAACCAAAACACTGAATCAGACTGCTGATGGTCAGTGGACAGGGCCCAGGGATGAAGCAGGCAGTTGGAGTGAAGTCTAGGACTTGACTGGGGACAATAGGATAGTTGCCACTATCCCTTGAATGGTCAGGGATGTGGTCAACACCTGGCTTTATATGGGGCATGGATTTTACTGTGATGGGGCTCTGAGATTCAGTACAGTGGGAATAAGAAAATCACCTGCTTCACTAGGTCATTCTGAACTCCAGATGAGACAGGGTATCGGGGGCTTGACTGTCATATTCAGGTAACAGATATGCAATAACTGAGGATTATGGCTTCCGGGTGCCATGGTCGGTACAGCGACACCTCAGGGAACAACGCTGCCCAAGGTTCCCAGTGTGGGAGGCCTATGGGATTACTTGTGAGGTTTGGGGAGAATGTTCCTAATCATCTTGCTGCAGCGGCCCTTCACATGTCCCTGTGAGCGTGCAAAACCCAGACGCTGGTCATGGGAGATGCCTTTCACCAACCCTGGCTACTTCTGCCATAGTGTGGGTTGACTCTGATCCTGCCTCTGGGCTGTCCAGCTCCTGTCTGGATAGGTGCTAGGTCCTTCTGCCTGAGTTTAGAACCTGTGCTTGCCCTACTGCAAGAGGGCTGGGAAAATGAGAGCCCCAATATGGGGCTGTTCTGGGCTTTCAGAGCAGTATCCCAAATATGGAATAGGGGCTCACTGTTTTGGAGAGAAGGATGAGGGGCCAGGAAGGCACCAATAAGCACAAATTTAACAGATAGGAGTTGTAAGCCTCAAGTTAGTGGACAGAAGCTTAATTCCTGGGAAGAGAAGTCAAGATGAAACATTTTAGCAAACAAGAGCTAGCACCCATGCCTGGCCTGGTGGTACACTCCTGTAATCCCAGCACTTGGGAGGCTGAGGCAGGTGGATCAGTGCAAGTTTGAGACCAGCCTGGGCTATAAAAGTGAGCCTGCATTGCATAACAAGACCCTGTCGCAAAAAAAAAAAAAAAAAAAGAGCTAGGATCCATGTTGGGTTGGTTGCAGGCAGAGCTGGCCCTGTACTGCCATGGGAAGGAGGAAGGTGTATCAGAGAGCTTACTGTAGCTCATAGGTTCCACCCGAGATTTTCTGTGGGGTTCCACAGATTAAGGGCCTCCCGGGGACTAGGATGTGGAGCAATCCTGGACTCAGTTCCCTGATCAAATGTGGAGCTGTTCCCCCCATGCCCCACCTTGAGCCCTGCACTACAGTCCAGCTGTAGCCCGCCATGTGGGCCACAGCTGTTATGTACTGGCCTCAGTCACAGTGCTCCACACAGCCACCTGGGTGGTTCTGCACCCCAGCTGCTGGTTTCTGCTAGTATCTGAGGCCCAAGGGGGAAGAAAACTGGGCAAGCCATCGCTTTCCCACTGCCTGGTCGAAGGGGACCCCAGTCCCAGTAGGCTAAGAGAGTACCTCCAGTCTGGGCCTGGGCTGGGAGGTTCAAAGCTAGGCAGTCTTACTGCAGTTTGAGCCCCAGAGCCCTTTTTGCTACACACCCCCCACTTAATCAGCAGGATCCCCCCTTGCTCTAAAAGCCCTGAACAAAGGGCTGTCTGATTGGGAGGAGTGTGGTGAAATCATGGCTATGGCCCAGGCATTCAGAGAGGAGAGGGGAGCAATATCCTAAGGCCCACCTGTCAAGTAGAGCTACTCCTTGAACTCATACTGAGGACTGTCCTCTCCTTAATACTCTGTCTGTGGCTCTTGGGAATCTAGTGGGCCTTTATAGGCCTAATGTAGGCATCCCTGGTCTCCTGGCAGGAAGACCCCAAATCCATCTCACGAGGTATCAGAACCTATTCCCTCCTAGGGGAAGTGAGAAGGAGGTGAGCGCCTGGGACTCCACTGCCCAGATAGTGAGCTGTAGACCAGCTTGATCTTTTAGCCTTATCTTGTAACCCGTGAGGGCCTTGGAAGGATCCTACCTCCTGGGTCTGGCCATGCACACAGCAGTCCTACAGCTGAGCCCTGGACTGTCCCACTTCTCTTTGTGTTCAGGTAGAGACTGCAGGTGCCTGCCTGACCTGTACTGGCTTGGCTAACTGGGGAGGGTTCTGAGGGGAGGGTCCCTCAAGAAGGGACAAGAGGGGATTGTGGGCATGGGAGGAGTCCTACTTGCTGTGGCAATGGGGGTTCTTAGGGAGGCTTGGGAGTGACCACAAGATGTTCAACAAGTGTTTCCTGTTCTTACTGGACAGGTAAGGAACTGGTGCTACGAAATGCTGGACCTTGGGCATCAGTGGAGGGCAGAGAGGCTTCTCCTTAGTGCTGGCTGCTCAGTTGAGTCCTAAGGCCCCAAGGAGCTACAGCCAGCCATCTGTCCAGCGGCTGTCCCCAGGCTCCCACAGAGAGCGAAAAGACTACAGCCCAAGGAAGCCAGCCGACCATGTGACCTTCTGCTCGCCCTCAGTCCCACCCTGTGATCCGCACGTGGCCTCTAGGGAGGCAGAAACAAATCCTCAGTTCTCTCCACTGGGAACCTTTCAGCGCGCGGTGACATCAAAGGGGTCGGCGGGGGCGGCGGATGCTTCTCTTAAAGGGCCATGCCATTTTAATTCAAAGCAGATCCTGGGAGCAGCTGTCTAGCTCCCTCAGGAGGGAGCTGCCGGGCAGTGAGGAGGAGCCGAAAGGTGGTGGTCAGGGGCTATCCTTCCTTCCCCAAAGTGCTGCATTTGTGTCTCAAAATGTAGTTGAAATACAGAGAGCAGATGGAGGCCAAAACATGAGCCAGCCTCAGCATAGGCCTGACTTCATACTGTTCTATAGAGGCCACCCATCCCTCAGAAGAGGGCATAGAGGCTCCATAGGGTCCCAAAGGAGGTGGAGTGGCGATGGCAACTTGGACACTAGAGTTTTTTGGGGGGCGGGGGAGGGCACTGGAAATTGAGAGATTAACGCCAAAGTACATCTCCATACCTTTGTATTGGTTATATTGGAGATTGAACTCAAGGTATTCATTCTGAGCTATATCTGCAATCTTTTTTCTTTTGAGATAGGGACTAGATAAATTGCTAAATTGACCAGGGTGGATTCAAACTCGAGATCCTTCTGCTGCAGCTGCTCCTCTCAGGAATTATAGATGTGTACCATCACACCCAGCGACACTAGATTCATTTAATAAAAGAAATATTGTACTATAGTTTTCCTTGTATATCTGAGCATGAGTTGAGGGTCTTACCTTCTCAGGTTTCAGGTCACTTATTAATCTCTAATTACAAGGTTCCCTGATGATCATTTTGTCATGCATAGCAACCAGGGATTAGACAGCACCCACGATTGGCAGGGCTTATCCTTAGTAGAGCAAGGACAGAGAGCAGCTGCCCAATGAGCTCTCTGTAAGGTCAGGGGAAGAGAAAGTGCAAGACCCTAACAGAAAATGGCTCCTGTGCAGGCAGCTCAGGAGGTCTGGTAGGAGCTCCAGGCCAGCCCCAGGCTGATGCTACGCAACTTCTTTTCCTAGATGGACTCAGGACTTCCCATAGTTCATTGGGACTTATTACCCATTACAAGACCTATGGCTCCCTATGAGATCACTGGTGTGGCTGTTCCCTGTTCCCATGCCCCAGCTGAGAAACTGAGGGCCAGGCAAGGTCTGCTCTATACTGAGGCCAGAAGCAGCTTGGTAGCAAAGTGTACTCTAATCCAGGCCTTCCTGCCTCAGCCTGGGCTTCCTAAGTAAGTCCCTGGGCTTCCTAAGTAATATCCAGGAGGGAGTGTGCTCTGCTCTTATTTAATCTCACTATGGGGGACTGTAGTGAAGACAGCCTAGTGGATATGTCCTCTGTCACCTGCTGGGTCAGAAGGATCTACAGCTGTGTCCTCACCAAGTTCCTATACATGCACTTGCTCATCTTTGCGAAGATAAATACAAACTCCATGGGAGACAGATGAAATTGAATTCCTATGGGGGTTGAGGAGTAAGTCAGGCTGCAGCTCATTTTATACTTATAACTTTTGAATTAAATAAATATTTTAAACAATCAAAATGTAAGATCAGGGGCTGGGGAGATAGCTCAGTGGTCTAAGCACCTGCCTGGCAAGCTCAAAGACCAGGGTTCGATCTCTGATACTGCATGCAGTGTCAGCCCAGTGCACAGAACTGGCCACTGAAACCCAGTGTGATGGCACACGCCTATAATCCCAGCCCTGGGATAGCCGAAAGCAGGAGGATCACCATGAGTCCAGGCCATTTAGTGAGACCCTGCAACAACCAAATACATTTAAAAAATAATAATAATAAAATAAAAGGGAAGGAGGATCTGGAGATGTAGCTCAGTTCATAAGTCCTGGGTTCAATGTTCAGTACATCACAAGAAACAAAGAAAGAGGGGCCGGGGAGATAGTTCTGTGGCACAAGTGCCTGCCTGGCAAGTGCAAGGTCATGAGTTCAAACCCCAGTCCCACCAAAAAAAAAAAGAAAAGAAAGAAAGAAGACATTGTGACATTGGGTTGGTTGTATAATGATGTTAGATTTTGCAGTTTTGCATAACAGTATGGTGGCTATATTATAGAATGACTTTATTCCTAGGAAATACACATGAAAGTATTCAGCTGTAAAGGGACATAACATCTCCAATTTATTCTCTAGCAGTTTGGAAAAGTTTGATACATATGTGGAGGATATAAGGCAAATTGAGAAATACAAACTACTGATTAGTCTGGCTAAAAGGCATACAGCAGTTTCTTTTTGTTGTTGTGTTTGCTTTTTTTTTTGAGCCAGGGTTTTGCTGTGTAGTCCAGGCTAACCTTAAGC
>PVKN010005428.1:0-30773 GCA_004027915.1 Capromys pilorides | reverse complement strand
AATGTATTTTAGTTACCACTGTCAGTGTTATTTCAGAGGTTCTTTGAAGAATTTGAGGGTCAGATTAGAGTTTTAAAATTTGAGTATTTTGGATATCAGTGTTCCTTGTGAAGATATATATTCAATTTTGATGGCTTCCAGGTTTGTAAGATTGTATGTTGTATATACCATTCTATTAAGAAACATGTACACATGTCTGCCCACTCTGCTTTCAGATATAGGTGAAGCATGATAAAGATTATTATTTAAAATATATTTGTATTTATACCTCAGATATTCTTTTGGGTTTTGTACCTCAAGGCTTTCTCCCCCTCTACTGTAAATACACTTTACATGAATATAGTCTAAGTGAAAAACTAAATAAAAAGAAATTTATAATTTGCTCTATATCTGTACGGAGTATAACCAGCAAGTGCACTATTAAATGTTTAAAATAAGTGAAAAGAGTGTGGCCTGCTTTCCTGGGTGTTGCATCTTCAACCTCTATGAAAGCACAGATTGCAAAGTGTAGGAATATTGTCTATTAAAATCAACAGATTTACCGAACAAAAAATAGGATAACGGATCATTCCAAGGCCAAACTGCAACTGGGCTACTCATCAAAACAGGAAATCCTGGTGAAGGTTCAGGAAGCACTGTCTTCCTGAGACTGTCTCCAACCAAAGGACCTGTTAGGGAATCACACTGAGAAAGTTAGGAGAACAAAGGCCAAGCAGAGGTGCTCATGAGCAAAACCAAGGTCTCAGATGCATTTTACAAAAGGTCTCTTTTCCACTGCTCAGCTTCCCATTGTAAGAATGAGATTCAAGAAGGAGATTCAAAGGATGCGCACATTTTCAAAAACTCAGTTTATGTCACTTACTGTGCTGTACCATCACAACTTACCCATGTGGCTAACTGCCTAGATTGTAAGCTCTTCAAGGGCAGACAGTGCATCTCCTGCACATCTTTATAAACCTCTATAGCAACAGCAACTGTCAATGTTTTGTATGTGTAGGCACCTAATAAATTTATTACTTGCTGAAATGAATTGGTTGCTTTAGCTACTGTTATTGCAGAGGGAAGAGAATGTAGATGGCCATCGGCCCTCAGACTCAGACTCATCGCTGCCCCACTTGTGATCACACAGGTTGGAAATCTTCAAGCCTTTGAGATCTTGAAGTTGAAACTGAAAAGATAGGCAGCAATAAATACCATGCGCACTAATTCTAAATTTGAAGAGTTCTTCTTGGTGGCTTTTTTGGTGGTGGAGGTCATGCATGCTAGGCAGGCACTGAGCTCTGAGCCACACCTTCAGCCACTTCATAATGGAGGTTTAGCCATTGCCATCTCTCATGAACACTGATTCCCATCTGGGAAGAGGTTCTATTTCCACAATACTTATTTTTGGAGCAGAAAGGTGAAAACAACCCAACCTAATAATTTGTAAAGATATAAATGTGCCAAAGCATTCATTGATTTGTGCTATACCATCACAACTTACCCATGTGGCTAACTGCCTAGATTGTAAGCTCTTCGAGGGCAGGCACAAGGCTCTGCCTTGCAGCCTGTTTTTTTTTTTTGTTTGTTTGTTTTTGTTTTCTTTTTAATATATTTGATTGTTGCGGGGTCTCACTATGCAGCTCAGACTTGTGATCCTCCTGCTTTCAGTCTTCCTAGTGCTGGGATTACAGACATGCACCACTACAACTGGACTCTGTGGCCAGCTCAGTCTGTCCTAGGGGCAGGGTTAGTGTGGCATGTGGTGCCAGGGATCAAACCTTGGTCCCTGTACTCTCCTAAGCAGGCTCTTTGGTCTGCTGAGCTGTCTCACTGGCTCCCAGAACTGAATAAAATCAAGATCTAAATGACTTGGATCAGAATAACCCATGCTTTACTTAGAGAACCCTGAAAACCTAAATTACTAGCAAGTTGTACACCTGTCACTCAGGATAGAGTGGATTCTCTGATAGGTATCTGCTGTGGTTTCAGATTGCTTTTGACACACCATCGATTCATTTAATGTTATTCTGTACCAAAGTCTTCCCTCACAGATACTAGAATGCAGTGGATAGTGGATGTCATGGAGTGAGCAAGGACAGGTTCTGACACCCTCGGGACAGACATAAGGCTTCACTGGACAAAGCTCAAGGCAGTTGTCACACAAAGTATACAGTCTTGCAATTTGTAAATAAATAAATTGGCAACATCAACATCTTCAGTGAGAGTTTTTCCTCAGGGGTGAGGAAACCAATGAGACTTGAAAAGGAAAATCCAAAGAAAACCCAAGCAAGCTCAGAATCTAAAACTGGGGCTTCCAAGCCTTGATATGGAGACAAAGAAAGAAAAGGGGCTTATAGGAGATGTGGTGGGATTTCACAGTCACATTGATGTACCTGTCTCCAACTTTTGATAACCTTTTGTACACATTTAAGCCTGAAGCATGGTTCTTTCCACCATTCCATGGCCAGAATATGGTTTACAGTTAGAGGCAAAGTGAAGCCCTGAGATCCAAAGAACTCTAGTTCCAGCTTAAGTGCCCTACCTAGATCACGTGGCCTTTACTGATCTCTCCCTCAAAAGGAGGCAAATTTCTCAGAGCCAGTTCACTGTGGCTTCTCTATCAGAAGAACTAGGAAAATGAACGTCATCAGGTAGTACTGGAGCAAAAACAGCCACAGCAGAGTCCCAAAGAAACTTAAGTTATTCTGTCATCTCATTACTGAATCAGATAATGAAGGAGAAATTAAATAAGTCAAGGCAAACATAAGGCAAAAGTGTCATTTAGGGTTACAAGTGAAATAATTTGATCTTTTCCAACAAATTAAGTGAATTGCTGCAAATGCACAAAGATCCCTTTTATCCTTGTGAAGCCTAGAGGAGCATCACCATTCTCTCCATTGGCAAGCACAGACCAATTAACGTGTCTGGCTGTAACACATTTCACATTTCTTTGTGACTACAAAAGAATATCTACTTACAGGCTTCTTATCTTGGAGCCCAGCTCCAGAATTCTGGTCTTCTGACTGTAGTGCCTCAGTGTCTTCCCAGCACTCCAGAATATTATCAAGTCCTGCTAAGATATGTGATGGTGCTTTGAAAAGCAGAGGCTGAGCAAGTAGGAAGAAGCATCGGTGAAAACTAACAGAACTGAGCCAGCTGCTCTACCTCCCATGCCTGTTGAAGCATACATCAACGATTTGAGAGCAGAAGTCCTAAGCAGTGAGATCATAGCACACACGTCGTCTTGGCGCTCTATTAAAATGAAAGTTGCCTACCACATTTAAATTCCATTTGCCTAAGGAATGCAAATTATGAAAGACCTAAAGAGCCTGTGGCAGGAGAAGCTCAGGTAGGTCTGCAAGGTGCATGGTGACAGTAAGTTCAGGCCCAATCTGGAGGGAATGATCAGTCTTTTGCAGGCAGAGAGTCTGCAAAATCATGTTAGCAGCTGTAACCCAAGATAATTACCTGCGCTGTGTATACACAGTTTCCAAAGGAGCAGCCAGTATGCCTGTCTGGACCCAAGGCTGGTTGACACCTACAGCATAACTCCTCTTTGCAGGTCTTTTTTTTTAATCTTGTAGGGCTTTTAAAAAGGGAAGGGGGCATGTTAGGGCTAGAACTGTTACTACTCACAGGGATTCTGATTTCCTTCTTTTCTATTAAGATACAAAAATGCTTAGAAAGGAGGAGACTTTTCTTAAGATAGATGACTGGGGGTAGAGTTGCTATGTATAGATCTCACACTGGCTTTAAACTTGCTGTGTAGCTTAGGCTGTACTTGAAAGTATGATCCTGGCCTGGTTCTCAGAAAAACATTCCTCAACCATGATGACCGACTGAAGTCCCATAAAAATAATTGACTACAACTGATTCAGAAAGCTTTGCGGGTTGTAAGATGGTTTTTGTTGTTTTTAGTTTTCAGGGATGCAGACTGAACCCAGGACCTTGTACATGCTAGAAAAATGCTCTGCCACTGAGTCATCTCTACCTCTGGTTCTAGATACTTGGTACTTTTAAAATACAGATGTTTTGTGTCAGAGAATGAATGAAATTGTTGACAGTTGTAATCAAGTCACATGTGTATGTTGTCTGTGATGTGCCAGGCAATGGGGTGTGTGCTTTAAGACAGTTAATAGGGAGTGGAGAGATAGCTTAGCAGCCTAAATGCCTGCCTGGCAAGTGTAAGGTCTTGAGTTTGATTCCCAGTACTGCCAAAAAAAAAAAAAAAAAAAAAAAAAAACCCTAAAAGGCAGTTAATATTTCATTTAAATCTTAGCAGGACAGCATACCAGCCCAACTTCATAGGTAAAAATGTCCTAATGAGACAGGAAGTCTTTGAGATATAAAATAGCTGTGTAATACTTGCAAGGACTCAAATTCTGGAGCTGCACTTAACAACATTATACTACGAGTACAGTGGTCCAGTTTAGATATTTGCCTTATCTAGTGCAGTAGACCCCAGTACTTTGACTTGTTGAACACTCAAAATAGGGCCAAGTGTGACAAATGGGCTGATTCCTAATTAATTGTAATTTTTATTAATTTAAATTTGAATAGGAACATATGGCAATTGTGCTCAGTGCAGAGGTTCATAGAAAGATGTAAGAGTACTTCCAAATAACTCAAATACTTGCCTCCTCTTTGCTGCTTATAATTATCTTTCAAAAGAAGTAAAAAATGTGGTAAATATTAGTAAAAAAAATATGACTTAATAAATTCCAGGTCAAGTATACTCACTCAGTATTCCACCCACTACAAAGCTAGTGCTGAGTCACCTGTACCCCTTAGCTACTTTCTAGGTCTCATGAGCTTGAGCTACGTACCCTTTGTGCTTTACTGCCAGAGGATATGTACAACTCCAAACCAGGAATAAAGATCCTGCTGATCTGAAAGAATGCCTATTAATCCAGAATATTTTTCTTATCTTGCCACAAGCAAAGACAACCTCACGGACACTTCCATGCTAGTAACACCCGACTGTGCCTGCTTCGTACCAGCTGCACTCTGGTGTCACAGTAGTGAGACTGTGGTCACTCATCAGCAGCTGTAAGGGCTCACCAACATCTTCAGTGACATGAACTACGGGCTCAGTTGCTATGGTTTAGATATTTGGGGAAGGGGGATACTGGACATTAAACATAGGTCCTTTGCATTGAGATATAACCCTAGCTCTTTATTGTTTGTTCAATTTTTGATTCTGAGAAAAGTTCTGACTAATTTACTAAGTTGTCCGGCCCAGACTCAAACTAGAGATCCTCTTGCCTCAATCTCTCAGAATTCTCGGATTCCAAGTACACAGCACCACACCCAGCAGTTCCTTGAGTCTTTTCTGCTACGTTTTTTTTTTTTAATGTATTTAATACAGGGTCTACATGGTGTCACTACACAGATCAGACTCCTAGTGGTCCTCCTGTTTTCAGCCTCTCAGGTGTTGGGATTGTAGGTGTGCACCCACATGCCCAGTCTCAATGGCCATCTGAGTGTGCCCTGGGGGCAGGGATAGCACAGCATGCCAGTGGTCTAGCCCCAGTCCCTGTATCTGCCTGAGCAGGTGCTTTAATCTGCTGAGCTATCTGGCTGGCCCCAGTTCCTTCGATCTTAATGACCCCCAGAGACTCACACTTTAAAGGCTTACTCTCCAGGGTGGAGCTCCTGGGAGATACAACAGATCCTTAAAATGTGGGGCCAAGTGAGAGCTGGGAGCTACCCTTAAAGGGGACCATGGAACCCCAGCTCTGGCCCCTTTTTCTCACATCACAGCCATGAGATGAGCCACTTTGCTCCCCGGACACCTTCACCATGATGTACTGCTACAGGTCCGGGGCAAAAGGGTCAGTCTGTCTTATACTGAAATCTCCAAAGCTATGAGCCATGAGAACCCTTTCATCTTTATATGTTGATTAGCCAAGGCATTTTTCTACAAAAGCAGAAGCCTGGTTAACACATCAGATTTCTTTCTTTCTTTCTTTCTTTCTTTCTTTCTTTCTTTCTTTCTTTCTTTTTCTTTTCTTTCTTTCTTTTTTTTTTTTGCAGTGACAAGGATTAAACTGAGAACCTTGCATATGTTTGGTTGTCAATTATGCCACTGAGCTATCTCACCAGCCAACAAACCAGATTTCTTTTTAAATTTTTTATTATTATTATTTATTTCCAGGGATAGAACTCAAGATCTTACACTTGCAAGGCAGGTGATTATGCTGCTGAGCTAGATCCCTGGCCATGCACACCAGGTTCCTTAACAAGAAGCTGGCACCCAAAAACCAGCAGTGACAAGACTGAGTCAAAGACACATCTTCTAGGGTCTGTTTAGTTCTTAGCTTTTCCTTTCCAAGGGATTCTTCATTATATTCCTTAACATGCTCTACAATTTTCAAATTATTCAAAGACTCACAATAGAAAATACTATTAACTTACCAAAAAGTGATGTATTTATTTTCTTATTTCTAGCATATACACATATTATTTATAACTGCTATTCAAGGCTAGAAGCTTCTTAGAAAGAAGCATAAAATAACATTTATTTATACTTCTAGAGACTTCTCACTGAAAAACATTCTAAGGATTTTAAAAGTGAAGGTAACGCAGGGTCTGTAGTGCACTGAGGTCTCTGTCCTTCCCAGCACTTGCAGAGATGAATGGCCAAGGAAATGGGGGATTTAGCCCCTATTTCAGAGAAACAAGATTCCATACTTCCAGGGCTAACAGGGTGGATCATCTTCCAATAACAAAGATAACTGGGCTTTTTTTTGTTGTTGTTACAGTGTTCCAAAATGTAAACATGAATAGATTGATAATAAGATTTCAAGGAAGCACGAAATTTAAAGTTCACAGTCTGTAAGGATTATTAAAGCAAGAAAAAAAAAAATAACCCTTTGGAACTATGGGAAACCTTGAACTATCTTAGAAAGCTAGAGACTATTTCACCTCAAGACTCACTGAGAGTGCTCAAATGTATTTTAGGGAAAGGAAAGAAGGTGCTAAATTTTCAGAGGAAAATCAACCTGGTTCGATTACAGGTAATGTTTGGGGATTTCTTTAGAGGTTTGTTTATTTTTCTTGTTCATTTTGTTCTGTGTTGAATTACTTAATGTCACAAATAATATATGATCTGATCAATCTCTGTGCAGTTCGGCCCCAGGCACTTCCAGGTGGCCTTGTACCTTGAGTGGCCTAGCACTAGTCCTATCTATGATTTCGCATTTTGAGTGAATAACCTTGGCATATAGTTCAGCATGAGGTTCACCTGGCTCTCCCACGACCAGAGGCCATTTAAATTTTAGGATCACACTTTTTTAGTGATCTTTGAACAGTAGCACTACATGCTTTCGCAGACCTAATGGAATAAGGACGTGGCTTGAATGACTGAAAACTATTTATTTGCCTTCATCCACATTCTGCCTTACTCTGATCTAGACCTATGTTATCCTAAGAACAGTGCAAATGGAAATAAAATCAGGAAATACCAGGAACAGTGCCTCCAAATAAAAGAAAGCCCTCATTTATGCAATGAAAAGGAGAGCAGAGGTGTGAAAGCGAACAGAAGGCCCCGGGCAGAGTTCCAGTTACCAGAACAGGCTCCCAGAAAAGTCCTACAGTCTAGGTCACACCTCTGCGCTTAGAGACTCCTTAGAGCCGGGCTCCCTGTCTTAGGTCACCTTGTGGAACACAATTTCTTATTTCAGTGTTCGCACTAACCTCTTAGCCTCTTGTTTTCTCAATTTCTTGATATTTGAGCTCCTCTCACCCTGCCCCCTGTTTGTTCACACAAACACCTCTTTTCTCTCCTTGAAATTCTCCCTGGATTCCTTTAAACCAGCTTTCTGGCTCCAACGTGCTATCTCAGCCTCCCAAATGGCCCATGCTCAGTGCCCAGTGTCTCCTTCCACTCCCTTCCCTGTCTTTTCTTCTCACACAGGTCCTTGGGCATGCCCTTTCCATCATGCACCCCCTCCAACAACAAACAAAGCCCCATAAAAACAAAGAATGCTTAAAATAGTTTCTTAGACTTTCCTTGATTTATAAATTAGAAGACTCACTTTGTTTTCCCTATTTCCATCTGAAAGTCTTCAGTCCATCTCTGCCTGACAGGCTAAGGAATTCTTCATCTTGTGCCTCTTTTGCAATGGAGAGCTTTCTAAAGTTGTTACAGAGGGTCTATTATGGGCATTAGGAAGATAATGGGTCACTCAACAAGTAAGACAGAGAAAGGACAGACACAAGATGATAGTTAAATGCAAGGACATAGAGAGAAAATTTCCCAATATTTAGAGAGCCACACAAGTTGAAAGAAGAAACCAATTTCCCAATGGAGTACAAAATATCAGACGCAGTGCGGAAGAGATACACAGCGATTCTACATCAGAGAATATGCTTTCCTTGGAGATGGTCAGGAAAGAGAGACCAAAGGAGTCTCTTGGTGTGTAAGAGACATGGGGACCATTGAATTAGAAAACATCTAACTAGATTGGACTTCTAAAATGGCCAAATTTAAATATCTCATTGTCAAGAAGTAGAGGCAGGCTTTAGCAGGTGGGAACCCAGATGTTTCAAGCAGGGCCTTCTGCCAAGGCCCTCCCTGCTACCAGCCAGTGCTGCCATTTCTACTTTCAACATTTGTACTCAGCTGAAGCTATGCATGTTCACCGGATTCATTGAAACAGGTATGTCTATAAGATACTAATTTATCCAGGTACAGTTGAAACAGACCAGGAGTGCCTGACTCTCCTTTTTATCCTATGACAGGAGGAGGTTTGGCTGGAAATTGTCAGGCCCTCCCACCACCCCACTTCCCTTTGCTCTCCCTTGGGCCCTGGAGGGCCCTGGAGGATGGAATAGAACAATTTGCCCTAGTGTCCACTGCCCTCCTGCCATCCCTAGAGTTATCTTGTGCCTATGCTGTAGGATCCTTTTATGAGAGGTGTAACTCGCTATCAGCCCTGGTGCCCATCATCACTCCTGTACCATCCAACCCTGCCACCTCTTTGAAAAAATGGTAAGGAATTACCTCTAAAGTGGTAAAGATCAGGGAGGGATCCAGGCCTATGATTAACATCTCCAACTTTTCCAAACCCTAGTGAGCTATGATTAACACAGCTAACCTCTTTGAAGTTTCCCTGCTTTGGGCTCTAGAGTTTTTGCAAAGATTTGACAGCTATCAGTCAAGCAGCTTGCATCTCTCAATGTTTTGCTGAACCATTTGTACTTACCCTGGGTGCTCTGCATCCACTTTAGGAAGTGTCTACCCTGACTTCAGTATACTTAAATTTGAACCAACTAGTAGAACTAAACTAGACCTCTCAGAAAGACTTTAATTCAGAGAAATTTGGACCAATCTGCAGGCTCAAATTTGGAGCAACCAGCAGCCAGCATACTTGAATATGGGCCTATTACAGACCTGCAGCTGCTTGATGAGGAGCTTCACCCTGTCGCCTAAGGGTTGATTGGGAGGGCTCATCCATGTGCACCAATACTCTGTGCTACAGCCTCATTCCAATTGTCCTATAAATCTCCTGGAGTACTGTTCAGAAGGTCATATAAACCTAGTCAGGGTTCTTATCCTGAGCAGTGTGGACAGAGAGGTCTTTTAAAAGAAAGAGTTATGATCACTTGAAGCAGTTAGCTCCAAAGAGCTCCAGAGACCGATAGGCAATGAAGATGAGTGATTAGAAAGCAGAAGCTGGGGCTGGGGAGATAGCTGAGTAGAATAAGTGCTTGTCTGGCAAGCGCAAGGGCCTGAGTTCAATCCCTGGCTCCACAAAAAAAAAAAAAAAAAAAAAAAAAGTTTAAGGGCCAGCGAGATGGCTCAGTGGTCTAAAGCACCTGCTTAGGCAAGTTTAGGCAACTGCAGGGACCACGGTTCAATCCCCAGCACCACATGTTGTGCCAACCCCACCCCTAGGGTAGGCTGAGCCAGCCGTAATATAAATAGATAGATAGAAAGATAGATAGATAGATAGATAGATAGATAGATAGATAGATAGACAGACAGACAGATACATAAATAATGTTTTAAAAAAAGCAGAAGCTAGAGTAGTCTAGTGATGACATTTGGCATTAACTAGGTTGAGCTAGTGGCATCAGGGTCAGAATTGAAGTCTGCCTATTCATGGTTTATATTGAATTGAACAGAAGAATATTACACTGTGTGGTGACACAGTCAGCTGCCATACTGGTGAGTGCTACATCTGTCTATGCAACCAAAGAGGTCAAAAATGTCTTCCAAATAGTTCCTATACTGACCATGTATAGACATTTCCCTATTATCCTTCCTTAAATGATACAACCATTTGCATAGCATTTGCCTTGCATTATCACAATATTAAGTGAAATAAATCAGGTACACAAGCTAAAATGTTGCATGATTTCCTCTTATATGAAAAGTTCAAATTACAAATGAGCAAAATAAAGGATAGATGTAGGAGCTAGGGAAGTAGATCTTTCTCAAATGGCAAGTGGATTGAGAAATCAAGGGGAGGAAGGGGAGGGAAGGGGGAAGGAAAATGAGTGAAAAGAATGGAATTGAATTGTGTTATTTACGTTTACAAAATCCATAAAAGTAATATAAACATTATGTACTACATACACTGTTAAAATTAAATTTTATTTATCTGAATGAAGGAAATATAAAAAAAAAAATAGAAAAAAAACATGAGGGAATCCTTGTAGACTGTATGCAAACGCTACACTATTTTATTTGAAAGACTTGGGAAGGACCAGCCAGATAGTTCAGTGGATTATAGCACCTGCTTAGGCAGACACAGGGCGACTGAGACTGGGCATGGTGGCATACACCTATAATCTTAGCGTTTGGGAGGCTGAAAACAGGAGGATCACTATGAGTTGGATCTGTGTAGTGAGACCCTGTAGATCTTGTATTAAATACATAAAGTAATAAAATTAAGGACCCGAGAATCCATGGAATTTGGTGAGGGAGGGCCTAGAATTGTTGCTTCCTTGTCTTAATTACTTTTCTTTCATTACTGCTGGGATAAAATACCTGATCCTCTAAATTAAGGAAGGAAAGGTTTATTAAGCTCACAGCTTGTGGAGCTTTTGGTCCACACTCAGCTGGCTCCAAGGCAGGTGGTATGGTGAAAAGCAACAGTTTAAGGAGGCAGAGCACAGCAAAAGCAAAAAGAGCAAAAAGGGAAGAGTAAGCCAGCAAGCCTCTTTTCCTCCCTCCTACTGTCAGTGTAGCACTCACAAGCATAATCCCAGCCCTGGGCCATGAGTCAATCAGAAGCTCTAGAAACCTTCCCCCACAACTGCATGAGGCTTTGGGGAGGCACCCAGCCAACACCTCTTGACACTGAGGGATGGCTTTATTCATTAGGTTACATGAATAATTGTTTAATAAAACTAATGGTCTCCAAAATCTGCCTGCTTTTACTATGCTTTATTTTATTTAATGCTCCTTGCAAATTCTGTAAGATTGATGATATTATTATTCTATTTTACAGTTGAGGAAGATAGGTACTTCTTGTTAAATTCCCTGGTTTTCCTATAAAAAAGGTCATAAGCATACAACCTGGCACATAGCACTTAGTGTCTGTTATCAGCTTTTATGTATGTTTTTATTTTTGTACCACAGGCCATATCTGCAGCAGGTGGTGGCGCAGACTCTGGCAGTTTCTAGGTTCCAAACACCACTTTTGTCAGCTGTGTGATCCTAGGAAAACCACTCCTCAAGCTCAGTTCTTATCCACATCTGTGAAATAGAAAAGACAATAATAGTAAAGAAATCAGAATGCTGCAGAAGCACTACATAAGTATTATTTGGTCTTTCTATTTCTTATTTTTTTCCTAAATGCTTGCCTAAAATAAACTACATGCACATATAAGATCAATGTTAATTAAATTAACATCACACAAGCGTGGATAGCCATACTCTGTGAGGAAGGCAGTCAAGGTCTGGCAGATACATACCTTTCCTTGTAATGTCTCTGGTCTTCAGAAGTGTTGACCCCAATTTCCACTTAGCTAATCATTCAACACACATTGTTGAATACCAGCTATCATCCAACAGAGGAAAACCACAGAAGCATATTTCCCCTCTTGACTTGGAAGTGCTTAAAGTCTTTCCAAGAAGACAGACAAACCATTTCAACAATAAGCGCTTTGCTGTCTGTTGAAGGACGAGGAAGGGATGAGGGAGGAGCCCAAAGGCAATCCCCGAGGGGCAACCTGGGAGAGCCAGGCCTTCTGAGGAGTCTGGTAGGTGCAAGAACACCAGTGGCTAGAGGGGACATTGTAGAAGGTGACACAGGAACAGGGCCTGGACTGGTTCTAAAGAATCTGAAAGACACCCAAAAGCAATGGCAAGCTTAGAAACCTTTGACAGGGAGGAACAATAGAATTGATCTCATCTTTTAAGAGGAAAGTCTGCATTCAGCAGATAGGATTGAGGCCGGAAGAACAGTGTGGAGTCTCCTGCCCACAACAGATCATTAACCCCTGAGCGAGGAGATTGCTCTGGAGATGCCACAGAAAGAGGCTTTAGAACAAATGTAATTAGAAGTGGGATTAACAACACTTGACCTCTGGGAGTGAGAGATTGGTGGTAAGGTTTGCACTCCAGCTTAACTTGATGGCTTAGGTTCCAGAATCCCTTAGCTCACTGGAGAAATTTAATTTTATTTGTGGATTTCTTCTATGAAGAGCTGAAGGTACTGTGGAAAAAAGAAAAAAGAAGCAAGAATGGCTAGAGTCAGTAGACAACAATTACATGAGGTAAATTTGCAGATCCATTAAAGCATCAAATTGTCCTCACTATCTCATGTTCAGATGCAGAGTTAGTTCACCAAGCTAGTGTCCTCCAGAGAAGAAAATGGGTTGCTTCCTTCAGTACCTTCTAACTCACAAACACGACCTAGAAAAGGCCATGGCAAATCACGTCCTAGCACAATAAGGCTGTCTGAATTAACTGAAACACTTTGTTGATTTGAAAAGAAGTGGTGTCCCTCACAGTGTTGTCATTGGTCTTCTTGGGACAACGAAAAGCTTTGCTTTAACCACATGTGGTTTTGGCAAATTGCAAGAACACAAATTAGGTTTGCTTAATTGATGCATCTAAACAGATATTTGTTTTCCAAACATGAAGTCTCTGGAGACTTAAAAACAAACAAAAGTGAATTAGCAGACATCTGGGTGGTGGGGCACTTGAGAGCTTGCTTGAAGTGCCCTGCCCTTGTCCTCTGTTCTTGTCAAAGTTGAGCATCGCCCAGCAGTGGCGACACCCAGCAGTGCCACAGGCACCCTCTGTGGTGAACCAGGAAGTCCTTTTGGCTAATGTATCCAAACATTTCAGTGCAAGAGGTGAGTGGAGAATTTTAAGTCTTGCCTAGGCAATAGCAAGTGATCCTTCAGGGGATCCCTTGCTCTACAGAGCAGCCCCATCCCCCACAGCACCCCGTGCCTCTGCTGCACTGCATTATTTTATAATTCTCTGGGGCTTCTTTATGCTTTGTTTTGTTTAGATTTTGTTTTGTTGCTAGTCTGGGCCTGCTATTAAACTGTAATCTCTGTGAAGGCAAACATTACCTTATTCCTTTCTGTCTCCAAGATTTAACACAGTCTCTGTCATAATTTCAGAGCCCCAGAAATGGGAGAACCCGAACCCTGAAAGTCTGCTTCACAGGGAGACTGACCTCTAAAGGCTCAAGTTGAAGAAGAGTACATTATTTCCTGCCATTGAAGTTTCACATCAGGACTCAGGGAAATAGGGGTAAAGAGTATGAACTCTGGTCTAGGTCCAGAGAACAAAGAAAGCTCTTTGTCCATGTGGGAGGGAATATTTTAGTCTGTTTTCAGTCGCCACAACAGATCGCCTGAATTTGGGTGATTTTGTTTTGCCACATAATTCTGGAGGCTGGAGGACCCAAGAACACAGTGCTCAGTCTGCACATTTTTTTGTTTCGGAACTGGGGATCAAACTCAGGACCTTGCACTTGCCAGGCAGGCACTTGTGCCCCTGAGCTATCTCTCTGGCCCCATGCACATTTTAGCTTAGGGGCTTCTCGTAGGCCAAATCGCTCAGCGGATTAAAGCGCCTGTAAGCAGGTGTAGGAGCTGGGTGTTTGATCCCTGGTCCTGCCCTGCTGGCCCTGCCCCCAGGGTACACCAAGACAGTAATTGAGACTGGGCGTGGAGGCACACACCCGTAATCCCAGCTCTTGGGAGGCTGCAAACAGACGGATCACTGTGAGTCTGATCTAGTAGTGAGACCCTGAACACCCTGTAGACCCTTCCCTAAGATACAAAAAACAAACAAACAAACAAACAAATAAAGCTATAAGGGGCTCCTGCTGCTTTGATTCTTGGCATAAGTGCAAGTGGGTCCCCATGAAAGAGAATGAAACTGCACATCCGCAATAGTTAAGCTATTACTGCAAGAAAGGCACTAACCAGTATGTGAGGAGTACAACTCAGTACTACAGAAGCTCTCCATAGGGCTCACCTCTCAACACTACCACTTTGAGGAACTGGAGTTCCAACAAATGAACTTTGGAAGGATGCACTGAAACCATAACAGATACCATCGCAACCACAGACACCCGCTCCCCACCGGCCTTAGGATGCATGATAATGCCAGGTTTGCTTTTTGCTGACTTGGTGCCTCTATCCAGTTAGAGAAACAAAATACAACAACCGAGCAAGCGCCTGAACCGAAGGTACAAGAGTGGAGAGGGAACTGAAGTCCAAACTCTTCTCACTATCTACTTGGACCCTGCAGGACAGGAGATCTGAGCATGCGTTTTTTTCTGATAGAATCAGTGGAGCCTGGAGGAGCTTTCTAACTAGGGCACAGCTGACTTCTCAAGTCAGACAGCTGCTCACTTACACAGGCACCCACCTTCCCTTTAACATGTAAATAAAAGGCGTGGCTGGGGGAGAAACTGAGTTGGACCACCCCCTACATCTGCCTAATGTGGCGAGGCTCTGACTGCAACCCCAACACCACAAAAATGAAATAACAGTAACAACAAAATAGTTCACAGTGAAGTTTTAAGACAGCTATTTCACTCAGTGCAAACTCCCACAAACAGTTATCTAAGCTTCTAAGATGTCTGCAGGAGGATTTTTTTTTATACTTTTTTCTTTTCACTTTTTTACTTTATTGTCAGCTATCTATCCATGCTGGACAAGAAATAGTGTGTGTGATTTAATCATTACTGTCAATTTTCCTACACTTCTCTGTTTCCCAGACAAAGAAGCCCTGTTCTCACACCTCTTTATTTTTACCTAATGCATCGTCTCTGGGAGAACAAACTGGGAAAAGTGAAGCGGCTTCATCTGGCTCCCATACGTGGGAAGTACAAATGGATCTGCAACACACACTGAAGGCCTGAGGTCTTAGGCTTGGACTCCAGCTGCTACACACCCTGCCCCCTCAGCACTTTAAAGTATTTCCAAATACACATTGCCAGGACCATGAGAAAGGTGCTCTCTGCGGGAGTCTGGGATCCCCATAAGCCAAGACTGCCAGAATGGATGAATCCTATTAAGTGAACCCACAGCATGTGTGTGACAAGGTACCCATCTGTTTTGTTTTGTTTTGTTTTGTTTTGGGGGGAGGGGTTGTCTGCCTTTGTGCTCACACATTAATTGTACATATTATGATTCAGCATATGTCTACACACATATGCAGTGCCAGCAGTCATACCCCACCACTCATCTGGACTCTCACGCCTTCTCTTTTTTTTTTTTTTTTTTTTTTGTCTTTTTGAAACAGGGTCTCGCTATACAGTTCAGGCTGACCTTGAGCTCACTTTTATAACCCAGGCTGGTCTCAAACTCACACCGATCCTCATGCCTCAGCCTCACAAGTGCTGGGATTATAGGTATATGCCACCATGCCCACCCAGCTCTACCTCCTCTTGCCCAGTACTCCACAGTCTCCCTCTAGAAATTGCTCCTCTACTTTGAAGTAAATGTTTGAATGCATCATACTTGTTACTTGTTTTTCTGTGTCTGGCTGACTTCACTTAACATGA
The DNA here is from genome assembly GCA_004027915.1 of Capromys pilorides. Classification (NCBI taxonomy): domain Eukaryota; kingdom Metazoa; phylum Chordata; class Mammalia; order Rodentia; family Capromyidae; genus Capromys; species Capromys pilorides. Next base: position 14,796 of record PVKN010005428.1, on the reverse strand, counting down.
TGTCTTCTATTCCACCTATTTTGTTGTGAATAACAGGACCTCATTCTTTACGATTTAACAGCGCTTAACTGCATGTATTTTCTGTATCTTCATATCTGTTGGTGGGCCCTGAGGCTGATTCTGTATCCTTGTAATCATGTACAGTGCTATGAGACACACACATGAGGACATCTCTTTTGGATATACACCCAGGACTTCATTTCCTTTGGATGCATACCTGTGAGTGCGGTAGCTGAAAGGCTGCCAGGAAACCTGGGCATTCATGGGTAAAAGGCTGAAACATTACCCCTACCTCTCACCTTGAGAACCTAATACACTAAAATTTTTAAAAGTATATAGAAATGATAGAAGAAGCAAGGGATGCAAAAAGAATTAAGATGTGTTATATACATACATCAACCCCCATGAGGAATATAATTATGTACAGTAAATATGTACTAAAATACTTTTAAATATTTAAATTTTAAAAATTCAAATATCAATTAAAAAGGGATCAAAAATCTTACCATAAAACCAGAAACTCTAAAATTACTAGATAAAAACATAGGCAAACCTATTCATGATATTGATACACACAATGATTTTCTGAATAGGACCCTGGAGACAGGAAACAAAAGCAAAAACCAGCAAATGGAATTATATCAAACAAAAAGGATGAACAGCAAAAGAAACACTTAATAGAGAAAAGAAAACCTACAAAATTGGGAGAAATGTTTTTCTTGTAACAGAGTATTAATAACCAGATCATTAAAAAGTACTCAAAACATAAACACCTATTAATGCAACAAAAAATAGGCAAATAATCTGAACAGAAAATTTTCAAAAAAAAATACAAATGGCCAATAAATATATGAAAAATACTTCATATCATTAACTGTCAGGGAAGTGTACATTAAGCTATCATGAGATTCCCTCTCACCCCAGGTTGAAGGACTATCACCAAATAATCAAAAGTAAAAAATTCTGGCAAGCATGTGGAACAAAAGGAACAAATATATAGTATTGGTGAGAATAAAATTAGCATAGCCACTAAGAAAGCAATGTGGAGAAGCCTGAGAAAGCCACTGGAGCAGTGTGCAGCCTTGTCTTTCAGCTGCCGTTAGCTGCTCAGACACCTGCAGGGGCTCCTGTCTGAGGCTAACAGGGATTGAGGAAACACAACTTGATGACTCCTTTGACACTATTCCTCAGGTAAAATCTACTTTATAAGATCAAATGCTAAAGTGGTTGGTTTCCTTTTCTGACTCGCACATGGATTGCAAGGCCAAGGCAATACTTGAGAGATGCCTTAATCTATGTCTGTGTTAAACTGAGAGTTCTGACATGTGTGCCTTTGTGGGGTATGGGTAAGTAGAAGTGCACCCCTGGCATCCAGCTTTTCACTCGTAATTAATATTTCATTCGTGGCTATACATTTGAGAGCAGTAAGCCCTAGGAATTAGGGTTGATAGCACATGGGTAGCGGGAAAATCAAATGGGGTCAGAAATCTAGGGCTCTAGTTTCTGAATCTCTTTGAGCCTCTGCTTCCAGAAAAAAGAACTATGTCACTTAGATTAGAGGTCAGGGTAAACATAAAGGACTTCGGATACACCCTACACCCAGGGCATAGGAGAAACAAGTGTAGGTATTGCTGAAAGTTTTGCATGGGTTGATAGATATGTGCTTTGAAATTTTTCTAAGATGGAAGCAGCTCTAGAAATAAAGCTCTGACTTGTTGAAGACCTGGGGTGAACTCTGGTGGCTTCCTGAAATAATTCCTAGCTTTGCTATTCCAAGCTTCAGATCCTTCTTTCTACACAGCAGCTTACAATTTCTTTAGTCCATGGACTATCCCTCAATGAATCGCACAAAGCGCTGTTTCCCACACTGGAACTGAAGCCTTCCTACTATCATCTGGAGGCCAGGCAAGAAAGAATTTCATGAGAAGGGCCATATCAAAATTATTTTTCCATTCTCTCTTCTTAGTACTTTTAGTTATTTTCCTGTGGCTAGACATAAAAAGAGTAAATTCCAGACTCTTCTAGGAAATTCTAAATTCTTACTAGGTTCCAAATGAAAATCCAGAGTTACATTTGCATCCAGGTGGCTCCAAGAGCCAAGCCAGGAAGCAGGTAAGCCCATGTGCAGTTTGGATCTGCTCAGGGTATCAGTCTGCTACCCTCTACATCCATCTTAAGGACTGTCTAGTCAAAAAAGGATTTATAAGGTTCCAGAAAGCTTTTTCTGGGGCCAGCCAGATAACTTAGTGGGCTAAAGCAGGTGCAGTGACTGAGGTTCAATTCCTGACCTACCATGCCAGCCCTGCCCCTGGGGTGCGCTGAGATTTTAACAGAGACTGGGCATGGTGGCATGCACCTGTAATCCCAGTGCTTGGGAGACTGAAAACAGGAGAATCACTATGAATCCATTCTACGTAATGAGACCCTGTAGATCCCATCCTAAATACATCTTTTTAAAAGCGATGATAGATACTATATTTAAAAAAACAGAAAGAAAGCCTTTTCTGCCCTCAGTTTGTTTCCATCACTGACTTTGTCTCCACTGTCACTGCACTGCCCAAATATATACACTTTGAGTTGGGCATCTCAGAAGCAAATTTAAAACCTAACAGTTCTAGCTGGGCGTGGTGGAGCAAGTCTGTAATCCCAGCACTTGGGAGGCTGAGGCAGGAGGATCGGTGCAAGTTCGAGACCAGACTGGGCTACAAAAGTGAGCTCAAGGCCAGCCTGAACTTCATAGCAAGACCCTGTTTCAGAAAGGCAAAAACAAAAAACCCTAAGAGTTCTATGGTCCCTGTGAGCTGTCACTTGGGTTGTGTTCTTTCTTAGACCTTGCCCACCTGTCCTGTTAGTCTTCCTCCGCCTGACTTTTGCTTTTGCTTCAGTTCTACCTTGCATCAGAACCTTTCTGGGTATTACAGTGTCATAACAAACGTAGAAAGCGTTTAAAATGTTCAGCCTCAGAGAAGATTATCCAAGTTATAAATGGGACAGACCCTTCATTTTGTCTTGCCTTCCTCTTCATACCTCACATTTTAAAACTACCTAAGAACTAGGATATAAGGTTGGAGTGCATGGGGGAAATAGTTGTTGAATAAATAGCAGAAGACAAAATCTTTAAAGAGAGGCAACTGATTTTATCCTACAGGGCAGAGATTCCTTCCAAACACATCCATTATCTGAGCTCCCAGCTTCTGGTCCCAACAAATGATTGGAATTGGCTTTTCTTCATGAGTTCCCTGAACTTTGGACACTGTTATGAAAGCATAGGTCCCATTCTGCCTGCCTCCCTCTCTTTGGAAGGAGTCTGAACATACTAGATAACAGAGTCTAGCATTTTTTTTTTTAACTAAAGGGACACATAGTAAAAATTTTAGATTTTGTATTCCACTATAACTAGTTCTATTGTTTGTGGATTCTGTATTTTCAAATAGGCAGCTTACTAAAATTTACCTGGAATCCCAGGATTATTACTCCAGGTGCCTTAGACACACACAGAGTGGGGACAGAAATGAGCATCATATGATGGCTGTGTCTGCAGCTAAGGGTAAGCGGGTCGGTGATGCATCTTACTTTAACTCTCACAGTATAAATAAATATCCTTTTCAGGGACTATTTAGTTTCTTTTTTTTTCTTTCTTCTTTTTTCCCTCATTTTTGTGCTTTTCCTTAGAATTTTGTTGTTCAAAACAGTCCCCAAGCATAGTACTAAATATTGTCTATTGTTTCTAAGTACTAGAGATCACAATGTACCTCCTGAATAAAAACCCTTGTGTTACAGAAGGGTCATTCAGGCATGAGTTTATAGTACCATGGGCCAGGAGTTCCATGGTAATGAATCAACAAAGTATGTTCAATGGGGTATCTTTAAACAGTAACAAACATAAAATAAGTTTATGCATTGATCAGTTGTTAAGAATGTGACCAGAGTTTCATAGGATACTAATCTTATGTTTTCCCTAGGAGTGATGAGTGGTTCAGTATTTACTAATTCAGTATTCATGGTGACTTGTCTAGACCCAAAGCATGTTAAATAGGAAGAATCAATTCAGTTAAAATACATAGTGGAAGCAGAAGGCAGCTGGAAACATAAATGCGTGTGGCTGTGTTGTAATGTAACTTCCTGTAACCTGGAAAAAACAGCATATAACATCAGGAAAGAGTATTCTTCTTTGTGTGTCACCCCACCACCACCTCTGCTCCCTTTAACTAAAATGTGGAAACCAATGTTGACTCACTAACCTATAAAACTAGTAATGGGCTGGAGGAGCTTCAGGAGCCATTACCTGCCGATTTCTTTTGGTGACATAACCTCTCTTCAGTGAGTGGCATTGCTTGGACATTAGATCATGGTGTTGCAGGCACCTGAGTTAGAAATATTATAGGCAGTCAGACAGGGCCAGGCCCTCAAGGAGACAATATGACAGACAAGGTGACTTTGTAACTTTGGAAGAAACAGACACTCCAGCTTTGGGCCACACCTCAAGACCAAAGCAAACCAATGTAGCCACTACTTCTATGGGGATGGACATTGGTGATATTCTAAATAGGTATCAGTCACCTTAAAAGAGCCCTAACGAGTCACTAACTCAACCTACAATGGAACCCTGTCTATATTCTTGCCCACTTGCTATGTGACTCACTTTCTTATTTGGTACTGAATTTAGTCAATTTTACCTGAGCATAGTTTTCCCCCACCTCATGCCCACCTAAGCAAGTTCCCATGTTCTCCACCACCTTAAACCTGCCTCACCCTATGGTTTTACTCTATTAAAGTACCTGGAAGAGACAGCTTCCCAGGAATAACACTCTCCCCTACCACACTATCCCTCTTCTGTCCTTCTCTCAGACAGAAGCCTTCTTTCTCCCAATATTCTACTCTTAACCTCCATTTTTTCCTAAAATTCATTCTTTGGTTTTAGAGAACACAAACCTGCCCCAAGTACCTTTCAGGTTGGGAGTTTCATTTCTCCTATATCAATGGCTCCTTAGAGAGACTCATGATATTATTCTCCAAAGTCTCTGCCATCCAAGTGACATGCTATGATAGTGCCTGAGAGTGTTGGTGATGTTTGATGCTGTGGAATGCAGGTAGCAATACTGAAACCGAGATCCAGAGAGTTGGGCTCTTAGACCAGTCTACTACTTCTTCAGTGTCTTACTCGAGGTATTTTTCTAGGCCTCTTGTACAGTCATGTGCTGCTTAACAAGGTGGCTACATCTAAGCTATGTGTCACAGCACAATTTCTCCACATGGGGACATAGTGACACGTACTTACACATGTCTACATAATCACCGAGTGGGACTTTTTTTGCAACCGAGATGCAGCAAGTAGGAGATGTGCTAGATGGCTGCAATGTCATAGGACATACTGTTTTGCTGTTTTTCAGTAAACTAATTTTTCTTCCTTTGTATGTGTGTGTGTGTGTCATAGTAGAAACTGACTCCAGAACCTTCACACTAAGCTACAAATCAAGCTTTTAGTATTGTTTTGTTTTGAGACAGGGACTCACCAAAGCACTGAGTCTCCCAGTATGGACTTGAATCTGTGCTTCTTCTGCTCTTGCCTCCCAGAGCCTGGGATTCTGGGCATGGGCCTAAACACACTTTTTATAGGTAAAAAGAGCACAAGATAAAGTAAGAATAAAAACTAAAGTAAACATATAAACCGGTAGCAGTTGTTTATAAGCATTATCAAGCATAACACAGTGATAATTGTAATTGTAGTTTCATACCTTTGGCAGCACTCTAGATTTCTTTACACTCAACATCACAACAAACACACAGTAATTCTTTATGCTGTGATTACGTGTATGCATCATGTCACCTACAATCTCACTAAGCAGTAGGGATTTTTTAGCTGTGTTGCATAGCCTTAGAGACTCCCGTTGTTCATGGGGTCTAGAGCTCACTGAATCAAGTCTGCAGAAGACAGAGAAGGGAAAGCTGCAAATCTGCCAGGGTAAATGCGCAGTAGGCATGGGCTGCCAGAGAGTCTCCGCAGCCCCTCTGCATTCACACCCTGGCCCAGTCAGCAGCCAGACCCCTGTTTTGGAGAATATCCAAGCCTCACACAGATGCTTAAATTGCATTGTTTTCTACCTTTTTTCAAAAATTTCAGAAATTAGAGATATCTTGCAGTTTAACTGATGATACTAGCAGAAATAAAATCAGCCCCCACCTGTCACCGAACATCGCACTCTAGAGAACAGAGGAGCTGCCCCCTGTTTGCCCCACCCTTGTTTAGATTAACGTCAATCAGATAACTTTCAGGTAGGGTAGGAAACCTTCTGGTGAGAAATTTCTCAAGTGTCACTGCTTACAAAACAGGAAAGAAAATAGAAAACTCTGTTGATTATCCAAACCTAGAAGATAACATTGCTTTGCCCTTTCCTTTTGTTTGAAGTTAGGTATGGAGCATTCCTTGAAAGTTGCTTAAAAGGAAGTTTCTCAGATCTTTTTTCCCTAACCAATTGTGTCTTCATTCAAAATGGATTGCTTTTAGTAATAATGATAATTAACATTATAGGAAATGACATGAGTTTTCTTGTCCGTAAAACTGAAATAATGCCTTTGATTCCAGTCGACTTAAAGTGACTTGTGTCCAAGATAGGAATTCTCCTTACATCTCAGTAAGCACTGCTTTAGCAATTGACATTTAAGTGGATGCATACATAACAGATGGCAGAAACGAGTCAGCACTTTGATCCCAAGGAACTCAAGACACTTTGCCCAGGTGGTCTCATTAATTTGGAGAAGTAGGAATGCAATGTCCATGTGACCACGAGAAATTCTTAATCTAAACTCCAAGGGAGTGGTGAATTTGCACATCTTTCCTGGAGACCAGAAAAGCAACTCAGCTCACCAGTGGCTGTCACTCAACCCTTGGGCCTGTGTAAGTGCACAAGGCAGGCAAGCCTGGGGCTGAGCCCGGGCGGGCTGTCAGAGGGAGGCCAGGACAGCAGTCACGTAGCTCTGAGCCCTCAGGAGATCTGTGAGGCACCTGGGGATTTATGGACTTTTGAAGGATAACACTTAGCACAGATTCCTCTGACTGGGACTGACTTTCCCCTAGTTGTAATTTACTGAAAATTGATAGAAAACTGAAAAGTGACACTGTCATTATTTTTCAAAGACAGGTATTACTGAGTGACAGATAGCAGCAGGCTTCTCCAGAACTTGAATTTTTCTGGTGCTTGATAGATAAGGACCCAAGGCCAGAATGCTCCCCAACCCCCAACCCCCTGCGGCTCCTCTTTCTCCCCTTCCCCCACCTGTCCTGGGGCTGCCAGTCCTGCTGCAGCTCCACTATTGTTATCTGGAGCCTTAGGACTTTAAACAATGTAATGAAAGCTGGAACCAGGAAAAGCTAACTTCCTGCCTGCCTCTGTGTGTGTGTGTGTGTGTGTGTGTGTGTGTGTGTGTGTGTGTGTGTCTTTAAACACTGGGCTGCTGTGTTTAACATAGCAATAGTCCCTCTATTCTTACAGGGTGGGGGAGAGGACTTTCAGGTTACCATGGATAGGGAGGGTTACCTATAAGTTACCCCTTTTGGCAGGAAGGAAACTTCACATTTTCCAAGGGACAGTTTAAGAGTCACTATACTGCAGGTAAAAGCACAGGCTCCTCAGGAAGTGTGCCCCTCGGCACCTTTTACAGTCTGGCCACAGTCATTCTCACCTCCCCCTCCAGCTCAAGGTCCACAGTCATGGGATAGCAAAGCCCAAGCCTCTGTGTGTCTGTCAGGATTACAGGTTACCTTTCCACCCCTGCGCCTGGATTCCCCGTTCACAGCCTAGTCTTGAGTCCGCTCCTCCATCCTTGGAGTATGCCTTACCCTCAACACCAATCACACTGTTGTTCAAGGTCATGTTCCCTCAATGCATTGAGTCCTCTGAAAACAGGAATCGAGTCTTAACCTTGCAAAGTTTTAATTCACCTTTGGCGCTAGGGGCTAGGATTGGACTTGAGACAGGCAGTCCTACCCTTCATGCTGACATCTAGAGATAGAGAAGACAGGGAAGAGCATGAGACAAATATGTGATGGAGCGTGGTCTTATAAGGTGTGAGGAAAAAAAATAAGGTGAATATTTAAATATTTTAGAAAATTTGTTACAGTACAAAATATTATAAAATGACACATTGCCATTAATTCCTCTCAAAATGCTCCCTTTATTTTAAACACACTCATCTTGTCATTCTCTACAGCACTTCTCTGCTGCCTCTTTATGAGCATCTTTAGTTGTGTTGTCATAGCTCTGTGGCTGTCCTGAATTGATTTGAAACACTCACCTCTCCGGGTCATTCTGATTATAGGGAAAAGCCAGAAGTTGCATAGAGTAGATCCAGCAAATATGGTGGATGAGGATATGATATGGTTTTAATTTGACAGAAATTTTCATAGACATTTTGAATGAATTTAGGACATGAAGGCAGTCATGACAAGATGACTAAGGACTTTCATGGTAGTAGATTCCAGAACTGTGTCACAAAGTGGCAGGAGTGGTAGTGATACAAGGGAAAAATGAAACTTTCAACCTAAAAGAGACCTGGACAAGTTTATGTCCTTTAAAATTGAGGAATGAATTTTAGGAACAAATGGAGGTCAAGAGCAGAATATTTATTAAGAGAAAGAAAGCTTCTGTCTAAGAGAAGGGACAGAAGGGGGACTCAAGTGGGTTACCTGGGAATTTGCCTTTTCCAGGTGTTTCATAGAGCAAAATCATGTGGTAAGGCAGGTCAGAAGTGAAAGTCATGGGAACTCGCTTAGGTGGGTATAAGATGGGACAAAAACTATGGTCAACCAATGATACAACAAGCACCATTGCTCAGGTAAAATTGATTAAAATTGGATCCAATGGGAAAGCAAGTCACATAGCAAGCAGGCAAGAATATCACCTATTGGGCTTGAGCTCTTGACTCCAAGCTCTTTCAAGGTGATTGATACTTATTTAGCATATCAATCCCTGATGCCCACCCTTAAGGAAGTATGTAGTTGCTTTTATTTACTCTTGTCTTGATATTTGACCCATAGTGGAGGAGTGTCTGTCTCTAGTTGTAAAGTCACATTGTTTTCCATGCTGTCCTTGAGAGCCTGGCCCTGTCTAACTGCCTATAATATTTCTATCTAATTTAGCTACCTACAATATTCCCCCCTCTGAAGAAGTAACCTGAATTGCTGTGAGGGAATTATGGGCAATGATCACTCTGGCTTCTTCAGTCTGAAAGGGATCATAGTTGTAACTGGCAGTCAGATCTACTCTTCAGAGGGTCTATCTAAAGGCCTTTGATAGACACCACACACTTTTATCTTGGATAGATGTATAGCTTTGAGTCTGGAAGAGACAAATCCAAACAAACAATTAAGGATACATGGGCCAAATAATAAGATCAACAGAATAGTTATGAATATAGTCTACAATGATTTCCACCAGGAAGAGCTGGTAATGGCTTCCCATAAGGATGATAACAATAAGGTCCAGGGGACTTTAGAATCTGACATATCATTTATTTGCACCTAATGTCTTCAACAGCTTTTGAGACATTAGCAGAAGGATCAGGAATGTACACACAATATTCGACTTTTATAATTGCACAAGCACCTCCCTGTGCAGCTGTTAGAATGTCTAATGCCATCCGATTTTGGAGGACAGCCTGTCTCATTAACCTTATTTCTTCATTTAAGAGAGAGAGATCAGCTGCAGTGTCATTTAAGGCCCACTAGGTATAGTTAGTCAAAGCCTCAATGTGTTTCATGACCTCTCCTAGCTCTACAGAATGGATAAAGATAGAGGCCAAGTGATCATACCAGTGAAACATGCTTCTGGACCATAGATGTTATAGGCAGAGTAAATTTGCATGTTTGTCAATATTTTTGATACTCCTGCCTTGTAACCAGGAAAACCCTAATGTGCATCTCCCTATCTATCCAGTGGGTAGCCAGGGCCACAAATTGGTCCCACAAGACCAATGAGCATCATTGAGAGCTTCCCATCTAATTCTTGCTTGACTGAACCAGTCCGTTGCAGACCAGTGTGCAGATTGTAAAGTTACTGTGTGTGTACACTGTTCCAGGGATGTCTATCTCAAGTATTTAGTGGAGTTAGGCCAATGAGAAAAGTAGTGATTCTTTTGTTCCCAATATAACAATGCGTTTCTGCTGAGGAGTCCTATGTTAGGGGTTAACCTAGATAATCATCCCGTATTTGAAAATAGTCATCTTGATGCCTATGGTTGTTAGCCCTAAGGATAGAAGCCTTATTTTTGTTTAATAAGGGCCTCACTAATATTAGTAGGGAGGCTTTAGTGACATTGTGGGAAAAAGTTTGGTTATGTCCAGGTTCACCAAGAGTATAATTTATAGGCCACTCAATTACCTTGTAATGGTGGGCTAAGCTATAAACTACTGAATTCTCCCACATCTCATTAATATAGTCTTGTAGTTTATTCTAATCATATTGAAGTGGGATACCCACCAAGGGAGGACTAATGTACTCGACAAGGGGAGTAAACCACATATCCAACAAGAGGTTTGGTGTAATGATTCCACATATTCTTATGCCCATCTTAAAAAGCAATTAGTAAAAGGACTAATAGCATCATCACTTATCTTTTCTTTTTTCTTGAACAGGAATCCTAAGTCCTCTATGGGCTTGCAGGAGTATTCAGATGGTTGTTCATCTCCAGTGACAATCTCTGGTTCCCAGAGTTTGAGTCTGGTGTGATGTATACAAGTCCTGGCCGGTTGTCTTGCATCTGAAGTGGTTGACAGGATCACTGTGTACGGTCCCTCCCAAGTAGGCCCTAGGGAAGGAGAAGATGAGGAAAGGGACTTTATCAGTACTAAGTCCCTGGGGTGGAATATGAGATTTCCCTTTTCTTTAGGCTGAGCTTCAGTGAGCTGTTGAAGAGTTTGTTGAAATTTAGCTAACAAGGTTATGGCTCTTACTGAGTCATCTGTTCCTTTATCAAGGAGAAAATTGTTAGTGAGAAAAGGACATCCATAAAGCATTTCAAATGGACTAGGCCTAGAAATTAAGGAATGTTTCTTATTTTAATTAGAGCTAAAGGCAATAAGTGGGGCCACTGTACATGGGTCTCCTGAACCATTTTATGAAGATGTCTCTTTAGGGTCTCATTTACCTTTTCTACCTTTCTTGATGACTGTGGTCTCCATGCACCATGGAAGTGAAAGTGAATATCCAGGGCCTGAGAGACATTTTGTGTGATGGCTGCTTTAAAGGAAGGCCCATTATCACTCTGTAAACTCCTAGGAAGTCCAAATCTAGGGATGATTTTTGAGACTAAGACTTTTATTACCTCTTGGGCCTTTTCTGTTCTGCAAAGGAAGGCCTCAACCCGGTTTGTAAAAGTATCCACCCAAATCAATAAGTACTGAAGTCCCTTATTCCTGGACTTATGAGTAAAATCAAGCTGCCAGTCTTCTCCAGGGTATTTGCCATGTATATCTAGAAGAACTATGGTTCAGTTAAAAGAATTTTTCTTTTGACAGAACTCACATGTTTTATTTATGTGCTGCATTATCTGGGAAAGCCTTTTTCCTGTACATAATTTTGAGGCCATCTATTGAGTTTTCTCTCTCCCCAAATGAAAGGTCTGGTGCAAAGATTTAATAATTTTCCATTGATTAGTACCAGGAAGGAACAATTTGCCTTCATCTGATTGTAACCATCCAGATGGAAGGAATTGACATCCATGGGAGAGAGCCCATTCTATTTCTGACTGGGAATACTTGGGTCATGGATGATTAAGGGGACCTTCCCAGATCATAGAAGCCTGAAAGAGGGGCACTTGAGTGCTTTTTTGCTGCCGCGTCAGCTAGTTGATTTACCTTGAAATACTTCATCAGTTCCCTTCTGGTGTCCTCAACAGTGAATTGCTGTCACTTTGGCGGGCATATAGACAGATAACAAAAGATGATCTATGTCTTTATGATACTTTATGGGAGATCCATTGGCTGTCAGGTAATTTCTCTCTTTCATATAGCTGTATGAGCATGTAATACTAGGAAAGCATATCTTGAATCAGTAAAAATGTTGACCTTTTGTCCTTTGTCCAGTTGTAGGGCAAAGCTATGAGCTCTGACAGTTGACCACTAGTCCCAGGTGCAAGTGAAGAATTCTCAAGAGTCTGATATAAGGTTACCACAGCATATCCTGCTTTCCTTGTCCCATTTTCCTTGAAGGAACTGCCATTATAGAAAAGAGTTAATTCAGGGTTGGTAAGAGGTGTATCTAATAAATCTCTGGCTGCATATGTACAGAGGATTACCTTTTCACAATCATGTCTGTCAATTTCAATTTTTTTTCTTTTCTGGCAAAAAGGTGGCAGGGTTTAAGGAGTAGTATGCCTTTATTTGAATGGCTGGCCCTTCTAGAATTAGAGCATGGTATTTAAGAAGAAGTCAGTTATCTGAAAGCCACAAGCTCCCCTTAGAAAAAAGAAGTCCTATCACATTGTGAGGTGTATATATAGTGAGGTCTTTGCCTAATGTCAACTTGGATGCCTCTGGCACTAAGAGAGCTACAGCTGCCATAGCTCTAAGCCAAGGAGGCCATCCTCTTGCTATAATGTCCAATTCATTACTCAGATACCCTATAAGCTGTTGAGTGGGTCCCCAGTGCTGTGTGAGAACTCCCAGAACCATACCTCACCTTTCATTAACATATAAATTGAAGTGATGTGTGGTGGGTAAGCTTAGGGCTGGGGCATTTAGAAGAGCTTGTTTAAGTTTTTGAAATGCAGACTGGCAGTCAGGCTCCCAGGGTAAAATATAACTATCTGCCTTTTGAGTTTCCTTTATAATCTGATAAAAGGGTCATGCAATCTCCCCCATACTCTGGTATCCAAAGGCGACAAAACCCTGTAATTCCTAGGAAGACTCTTAGTTGCTTTAGGGTCTTGGGCTGTGGGTAAGAAAGAATTGGATTAACTCTTTCTTTCCCTAGTTTTTGGGTTCCTTAGATATCTTGAGGCCTAAGTATTTTATCTCAGGACTGCAAAGTTGTGCTTTAGATTTTGAGACCTTATAACCTCTGTCTGCTAGGAAATTTAGCAGGGCACAAGTGCCTTGGCTACAGAGTTCCTCAGAAGGTACACATAAAAGTATGTCATCTACATATTGCAGAACTGTGACCTGGGAGGATGCAAAACATACTAAGTCACGAGGAAGTATTTGCCCAAAAAGGTGTGGACTATCTCTGAACACTTGGGGAAGCACAGTTCACATTAATTGAGAGGCTTGGTCATGAGGATCTTCAAAAACAAAAAGAAACTGGGAATCTGTATGCAAAAGAACAGAAAATAAAGCATCTTTTAAATCTAACACTGAAAACTAACTGGAACCTCCTGGGATCAGAGAAAGAAGTATGTATGGGTTAGGTACCATGGGGTGAATGGGAATTACTGCCTCATTTATCAACCCAAGGTCTTTTACTAACCTCTATTCTCAATTGGGTTTTTGAATTCCGAAGATTGGAGTATTGCATGGGCTGTTACAGGGCTCAAGTAAGCCTTGTACCTTTAAGTTATCAATTATAGGCAATAATAGCTTTTTACTTCAGGTCTCTGGTTAGGAAAAGCAATAGAATCTCAGATGTATCTTTACTTTAGCAGCATTTATTGCTCTACCTACTTTATCTTTAGTTGCTCACACTTCAGGATTTATTTCCACAAGAAGAAGACAATGTACCTGACCTGGGTGCATATACATCACTGTATTTAAACAAGATAAGATGTCTCTCTCCAAAAGAGGAACTGGACTTTCAGGCATGATGAAAAAGAAATATATGACAAGAAATCCATCCCAGTTACAGCCTAGGGGTTGTGAAAAATATCAAATTACCTCCTCTCCCATGACTGAGGTATGATGGATAGAAGGAAAGCCAGGATTGAAAAGAAGGACCTAGAAACATGCACCTGTGTCCAGCAATAGGCTGGTTTGTTTTCCCTCTATAGTCGTGATTACCCGGGGCTCCTCCATGGACATGACAGTCTGGCCAGAGGGAGAGGGCAATGAGAGCCTTGGGGCCCTTCAGTCCTGCTGAGCCAATTGGTAGGATGGGTCTGAACTCTGAGGTCTTCACTTCAGAGGGCAGTCTGACCTCCAGTGGTCACCTTTGCAGTTAGGGTATGGCCCAGGGTGCTTTTGATGGCAAGCCCTCTTATAGTGGCCTGGTTGGTATCGGTAACAAATGGAGATAGTCTACGAGTTCGTCTTAAAGCCCAAAGAATCAGACTTCAGATTCGCTTCTCTTAATGCTGCAACAAAGGCAGCTGCTTTTTCATGGTCTCTGTTTTCTCTCTTTGGCTTCCTCTCATCGCAGTTATAGAATACTGAAGAGGCAACTCTCACTAATGTATTAAGTGAGCTATCTGGAGCAAAGGCCATCTTTTGTAGCTTTTTTCTAATGTCAGAGGCTGATTGCATAGTGAACTCATCTTTAAGAATAATTTGTCCCTCTACTGAATTAGGGTCTAGGGAGGTGTGTTTTACTAATACCTCTTGTAATCGACCTAAGAAAGCAGAAGAGTGTTCTTTCTTTTCTTGTTGAATTGTTGATAGTTTGGAATAATTGAATGGCTTAGTTCTTACCCTTCTTAGGCATTCAACAACACATGTCTGAAAGTGTCTCTCTTATTCCAATCTCTCATATGGTTGCTAGGTCAGTAGGGATCTTGATTAGGGACTGCTTGGGCTCCAGTGTGAGCAGATGGTTCTGCTGGCTGCCTATCTTCTGGTCTTCGAAAATTAACAATATGATATTCATCTCCAAA